>PDNB01000170.1:0-65440 GCA_002573585.1 Helicocarpus griseus UAMH5409 | reverse complement strand
ATGTGGTCTTAATATCTTTACATAGAAATGGTGTGTGGCAACAATTGATATTACAAGCTCAAACATGTAAAAATCCATTTGATACTTTTGTCGTTATCGTCCGCCGTAGTCGCGTCTAGGTGGCCTTGGCGGCGGCGGCATTAACTACTTATCTCGTTGGGGATTTGCCATAGATATTGGTTAGCTGTCCTCTTAGTTATCTTTTAGTTCATGGTGCGGTACGTACAACGAGGGGGGTGTAGTTTCGGCTCAGAAGAAGAAGCCCATCTAATGGCTGTTCCTTCTGTGCGGGTTGTGACATTGATGTCCTCAGAGGAAGGCGCGTGGGTGGTTCGCTGTTTCTGTATTGAGGACAGTCGCATGTGGTGTCATAGATCCAGATGAGCGAACGACGAGCCAGACTGAAAGCGGATGGCATCAAACCGGATTTGAAACAGGTCGGCAACTCGCCAGCTGATCTTTTACTCTGTAAATTCAGTAATACAGATAAAATATATCTCTATCAACTGATCACTACTTGATTTCAAAATTAAGTAAAGATTGTTCTTTGTATTGTCTCTACTGAAATCACAATGTTATTTTTATCAAAGAGATGAATGACACATAAGCTGCTTAAAATTTTAATTAATATGAAATATGCTGATGATAATTATTCGTGTAAAAACTTATCTGTTGTTTTCAGTGCTATGAAGTTACAAGCCAGTCAGCAAAATAATAGATAACAGCTCTTTTTAAAAAACCTCAGTAGTGCAGAGACAACATCACCACTAAGGCTTTCTGGTATAAAACAAAGCCCTGATAACAGGGGAAAAAAGGAATACATTGCTTAGCCATTGAATCTTTTGTATTAAACCAGTTTCTTCCTTGTGAAGGAATTTCCAGGGTTGGATGTTCAAAGAGCATTGACATGTCTTGATATCATACAGCATCCAGCATCCAATGTCCCGAAAAGGGTAATTAGGGCTAACCCCTGAGTGCTGACATCCACGCCCGTAGCTGTTCGGACCTGAGCCTCAGCTCGCTGATGTCCTGGTTCTGTAAAATGCCGCAGCGGAATTTTATTCAGTACGAGCGAAGGAGAGCATCACAGCAACTTGAAGATCAAGCGGGGGCGGGAAAAGGTCCACGGACCACGGGTATCAGAAAATTTCCCCATGCCACTCCACATCATCTTGTTCTTCATGTAACAGATTTTGAATTGAACATCGGCAGACAAAGTTGGCAACTCAGAGTCTCACAGCAAGGGAGGCAAAATCATAAGCAAAAGGTAAGAAGAACACGACTTAAAACCCGACTCTGGTTCCAGAGGTGGCTCCCATAATTCTATTTATAAGTCGGTTATCTGATTATTCTGGCTGCAAATGCTGAACTTGAAAACTTATATAAGGGGCCTGCCCGGCTTTGATGTGACATCAGAATTAGCGCCTAGTTGATCCTGAGTTTCCTGGTTTAATTGGTTAAGCAGATCTAGGCCTATCACCGCCCATTATTTGGCCTGCAAAATTTCTTCGACGCTGGGAATGTCTCCTAAACGCGGTCGCCACCACGAAATGAGTAGTGAAGGCACCCTTCGGCCGAGGAAAGAAGGAGCTTCTATTAAAAGGAGATTCACTGATCAAGTCCACTCTGGAAGACGAAGTTAGTGGAATATTGGGTTCATCCCATCTTGAACTCTGGCCGCTGGCGGATGCCGTGCGTCTGAAAATAGCTACAGGCTAGGCAGCTTACAGTAAGTTAACGGGCGGACTGACGACACAGCTGGTAGGTTCGTATCTGCAGGCTTCCTCAACTCTTGGCCCCATGCTATCACTCGCATCGCTCCCAAGGTCCAACCTCAGCCACTCCCTAGCCAACGAAAAATTCCAACGTAGGCCGGCATACTTGAAGGACCGGCTTTTACAAATCATGCCATGAGAAGTCGAACGAATGGCCGTAGGGAAAGTGACTGTTGGAATAATAGACATAATTTGCACAATCCCTGACACTAACTGCTTTCTTCAGCACAAGTAATCCCGCTAATATCTGACCGGCAGGGCCGGCGTTTGCTCGATTCCCACCCCTTGCGAAGTTGCGAGGCTGAAGTGACGGAGCTAACAACTTTGGCTTTGACGCTTGTCCGTATCTCAAGAAGAACCGCAATGACCCTCGGAAACCATGTGGTTCCCCTTTCTTCGCCCTAGCCAATCGCATCAACCCCTGTACAGGGCCCTGATGAACTAACAACTTTTCCGCCGAGCCTGCATCGCGAAAAAAAGAACGGCACATCTTCGCTGCGCGATATATCCGGCATTTTACGCAGAACAATAATACAGATCTACGAAGTACACCTACGTCTGCTATAGTCTCGTTTGATCTGTCTGGGGTTAATCTGCTGTGGACCGTAGTCAGTTGTTGAATACAGCGCAAGCAGAACTGGGGTGAACGAGTTTATCACCGTCCAACACGGACACGGACACGGCCAATGTGGGCTGAGAATAGACCAGGGTCTGGGGTTTTCGCGCCCGTCCAAGAGCTATCCCATGCTAGCTAGTCTGCTGCGATATCTCCTACTGTGGGTCGTACTTTTTAAGATGCAGCACTGTGTACGCTACGGAAGGGCGATGGAAGGAGCTGAGCGACCCTTGGTGGTGTGCGGACCTCAGCTCTGAAATTAGTGATAGCCCCTGACAGCGGTGTATATATATTTCTCTTCTCGTCCCCCCGCACGCGCTGTGTGGGCTCTCTTCCGTCGTGAGTGTGGGTTGAGTGGTTTTTCTATCTTGTTGTATTTGTCTATACGGAGTTCCGAGTATTTTCACATTATACCGCCAACTGGCTATCACAAGATGCGTCCCCTTTCAGTACGAATCTTTCCCGTCTCAGAAGTGTTTTGGTATAACCATTGTACAACGACTACTAACGTTAATCTCCAGATCCTCCTGCTGCTTGTGGCTATTATCACCCTAGCCGTTGCCTCACCAGTTAACCTTGAAGAGCGAACATGGCCAGCAAAAGAGAAAGGCGGAGCAAAATGTTATAAGGGAACCGAATTTCCTAAAGAGAGCGAATGGCTCCCCTGGAACAAGCTGGTTGCAAAAGCCAACCCGATTCTAAACAAGTTTAATACCCCGGCGGAAAACAAACATATTCTCAAATATATCCAAGAGCTGGCGAAAAAATATAAACTTGATAAGTATGTCCATCGCCCCTTCCGGTTCTCTTTAACTCATAAATCTGTATCGGCAACCAATCCCAAATACTCGTGCGGTTAGCAACGACAGCTAACCACGAAGCTACAAATATAGACGCGTCGTTCTCGAGACAATGATGCAGGAATCCAAGGGAGACCTCCGCACGAAGCCTGGCGACGGCGTCACCCCAGGTCTCCTGCAGGCTCTTCACAGCCCCCACTGCCAGAACACTAAGAAGGGCAAATGTCCCAAGTCAAAGATTAAGCAGATGCTTGAGGCTGGCATAAAAGGCACCAAAGGCACTGAAGGGTTGGCAAAATGTTACACGAAGAACGGCAAGAAGTACGGTGCCATGGCTCGCTGCTATAACAGTGGAAACATAATCAACCCCAAGGACTGGACTAAGATTAAGTACGGAACCCCAGAATACGTCAGCGACATTGGCAATCGGTTGCGGGGTCTTGAGCCGCCGACGAACTGTGGGTTTGGAAATAGGGTAGGATCGCCTGGGCAT
This sequence comes from Helicocarpus griseus UAMH5409, assembly GCA_002573585.1. NCBI lineage: Eukaryota > Fungi > Ascomycota > Eurotiomycetes > Onygenales > Ajellomycetaceae > Helicocarpus > Helicocarpus griseus. The sequence continues at coordinate 61,756 of PDNB01000170.1, read as the reverse complement.
TAAGATGACCGGCCGTATTTGATGAAGTTGTTTTGATAACGATTTGGAACCTCTGATCTTCTTTGGAGTTTCGAGGTTTTACCTTTCCCGTTCTTGGCTTCTGGAACTCTTTTGCTTTATAAGATTCCCCGTTCTATGTTGCAAATGACAACTGGGAAAGTCTATTATGTGATGAACGTTTCTCTTGCACATTTCTTTCTTGCATATATACAAATACACACATTATGATATCCGATGTTCCGCACTTTATATGCTTGCTGAATAAACATGTTTCATGACCACCCAGTGGAGAGAATGCTGCTATTAAGTTCCTGCCTAACAGTTCTATAGCTGACATCGCTGGCAAAGATCAGCCAGAAGCAGTCTTAGAGTGAAGTTGGTATGTTGTTGGTACTCATGGGCAGGGTAAGACACATCTGCTATTCCAGTGAGATAGAGGGCGAAAGCTACGATTAGTATCTAGCAGTCAGCTCTGAACGAACAAAAACATTTCATCAATGATATGGGCTTGGTGCATACAATCAAAAGTTGGCCACAGTCACATATTGTCAGTCTTCATGTTGGAACTATACACATGGACGCGTTGAGATGATGACTATCAGCCTCTTTTTCTTTACAAACCTCAAAGCATCTCTTCTGACTTCAATTTTCTTGCTGTTCTTGCGCAGGACTAGCAGAAGATTGCTCAGAATCTCAGTCAGTGCCACAGCTCATATACATGTATCTTCTCTCTGTATTTTACTTTTTCTGTTCTTCAATCTTTCAAAACTAGTGCAAGTTGATGAGCAGTGAAGGTTTTGATAAATCATTCCAGCTCGTGCAATGTATTGTACATTACATACACATAAAGACTAGCTATGTCTTCTGTACCGTCTCACATTTGGTTCAGATTTGCAGAACTTGTGACAGCAAGGCATCGAGCTAGAATAAGAAATCCTATTTAGACCTATTGTACAAGAATCTAAAGATGAGGAAGAAAAGAAAGAAGGAAAGAGAGAAAAGACTGAGGAAAGAAGTCTATATACAAATGCATAGAGACATTGCAATGAAACAACATAATCTCAACTGCCTGAGTGAAATTCTGCAGCAACAACCCTCTATTCAGCAGATGCTCTATATCAGAAACAATGTTATGCTGTTCTGTCACAGAACTGATGCTCATGTCAATGAAATTTTGAATTTCATGACAATATATTCTTTCAGAGTCTCATTATTAACAAAACTGGACAAAGCACTTTCTGTCTCAATGAGCTTGACTTATGAAGAGATCTGATAGTCACAGGTTCACTTTTTTTGATGAGATTTTTGAATATCGTCAGTTGCCTTGATTGATGCACATTAAGTGTGCCTATCTTGGAATAATAATACTACTTCTGAATAAACTTCTAATTCATCAATAAACTAGTCATACTCTTGCCTAACAATTAGATCTCAGTGATGATACCAAAGTGACTTGATTATCTTGACTTTGATCAAGACTGAATTGTGCAATATACAATAATGTACACATGTACTTCAGCAAAGATCACAGACCCCCATTATAGGCCTAAAGGATGCGGCTACCGCTCACGAAGTCATCCCAAGCCTTTGTCTCAAGGGCGACAACGGCTAAAAAACTTCCTGATTATCATAGGTAGTAGGCATTTTGCTAGCTCTAGTGCTTCAGACCAGCACAACGTCATGGTGAGAGCCGGCCGGTGTGAGGGGAACTATAGTCAAGCGGATGTAATTTTCCATCACATCGAAAAATGCATCGATGTCTTCAGGGATATGTCCTCGGTCTCAAGATGCCGTTTTCTTGGCGGCGCAACTTGTCAAAGAGTATTCCAAGGAAGGCCCCGCCTCAGCTTGCCTTCTTCGAGTCTGAAAAGAGGACCTGGGGCCCCCTTTCGTTGTATGTCCGCTTATCTACCGTTTCAATTGTGTTGGCCAAAGTAAATCCGTTAGATTAACTCGCAAGCCATATCTGAGTAAGCTGCCTCGAAAGGGGCGTTTTGCTAAAATCTATGATGGGCCCGGTTAAGAGCCTGGACAGGCAAGTGACAGTACCCTGCAACTTGAGCGATAGAAACGTAGAGTACAGTGGGAGCAAACGCGGGGATTTTGCGTCTTTGAGTGTTTCTGCAATTAGGTTTGTCCAGGTGTGAGATGGCAAGAATATATCAAGCAGAGCTATGAGCATATGTTCAAGTTTTGAAGAAGATACCAGGACAGTCCCCGGTTCCTCCTGCGGAGATTCGAAATTTGTATGTGGTAGTTGAGTTTACCAGTTAAATCATTGAGCAGCTCTATCAGATCTCGTTTTCCCATCTATTCATGATGGAGAATATGAAGGCAATTGTAAATGCTATATCCTAAGACGGGCCATGCCAATGGCAGTAATACTCGCCCGCTTCCCGTTAAGGCAGCAAAGAGCGCCTGCCATGGTATTAGAGATCCGTAGTAAAATGCTGGACGTGACAACACACCGAATATTGAGCACATTGCTTTCTCTGACTGCGGGCCACCGAGACGTGGTGATATCGGTGCCGCTACGTGGTTGATGGTGGGAAACCGTATAAGTGGGCTTCAAGAAGATTCAAAATCACCTAGAGATTTTGTAATGTATTTTAAGACCCCCGTTAAATTAGGAACAGAACGAATTCGTGATCTTTCGAAAGAGCAACTACATCTGTCTGGTGACGCCTGCTCAACCAATATGAAGGAACCATCTGGTCTACGACTCGGTGTCGTCAAGCACACATCAGACGACATACCCGCGCCCATTTTTTTGAAGTGCTCATTCTTAATTTTGATAGGCCCCAGATGCAGCCCTGAATAATAGACCTCGTATATGCGTATGAAGAAAAGGGGCGGAGCTAACAGGAGGCGGGGTAGGAGGTCGGCGGCGCTACATTGACTTGGCGTTGCTTATTCCACCCGCTATTGACAATCATCTAGATAAGGTTAATTGCTTATTTTCTGTTTAGTCTCAGTTTAGTGCTATGCAGCTTATGACATCTGCCGGTAGCCGTGAAGAGCGGACAGCAGATGGGATGAAATGGGTAAACTAATAAGTTCAATCTAGTTGTCTGATATACGAGTGTATATAGATACAGAAATAAATAGTGCGTCCGTCTAAATATCCGGATACCAAAATGAGATGGTTGAGATAAACCTGAATAATATCATGTTCATTGACAACATATCACTGTCCAGTTGATATCTCGAGAATACTAACCAACTGATCACAGATAGCATAGCCCTCATGGGTTTATGCGGCACCAATGATAGCACTCCATAAAGCACCGTCTTGCATAACTGATCAGCATCATTGCTGCCACATTTGGGATGTGGCAATTTGAGAAGAACGAGTTATGAAGCTGTTGAAACAACAGATACGTCACGATTTAAAACAAACACGAGGTTCTCGACCAGGAGTCCCTTCTCTGAGCCTCGCAGAGTCAACCAACAGAACCCTGAATTCCCATACTTCTGTTTCCATCATGCACCACCGCCGACCGTTCACGATCCGCGTTCTCAGGAGCATCTTCCCAAGATGGTAACCATTGTCCTGAAGAAATCTAAAAGCCTCGTATCTCGCAGGTTCAAGAAGAACAGGATACAACGTATTCTCGAGGCAGTGTGTTGCTGATCTCTCACCTCAAGCTTAAAATAGAACACGCCGAGATGTGAAAGATATTTCTGTTGGAGGATAGAAGAGGAATGGAAAAGCATAAATTGAGGGCATTTCCTCCCCCCTTTTCCTCGCCAGAGACAAAACATTCATCCATACCTCAAGTCAATTGAACGCAAAGACCAAACTAAAAGTCAAAAAGCCTTTGTTCTTCCTGAATACTCACCCCCAGCCAAAACAAACCAAATCAACCCCAGAAGAAAAACAAAAAATGCGCTTCTTCACCCCATACGTCGTCCCAACCCTCGCCCTCGGCCTCCTTGCCACCCAAGTAGCCGCCGCGCCTAACGACAACAACATCAAGCATCCCACCTACAAATCCCTCCTGAAGCGCGACCCCATCACCCAGAGTGAGATCCTACGCCGTGCCGACCCCGCCAGCCAGGCACAGGTGTGGGTGGATCGTGTCGAAGCCTACCGCACCAGCCATGCGGACAAACTCAGCCCGGAGCAGTCTGCGGTCCTCGACAGCGCGGTCACTTCCCTGAAGAGCGGCGACAAGTCCGGACTTCAAAGACTCAAGCAGGACGCGATTTCGGCGTTCGGGTTTGACGAGGCGAAGGCGATTGCAACGACCCTCGACGGAAATACGGCCAAGCGCCCTCTTCTATTCGCCAAGAGGCAGGATCTCCCACAGTGCGAGTGCGCCACTGTTGACAGTTGGTGCGCTGATGGGTTTGCATGCCTGAAGAAGTCGAAGGCTTGCCATCCGGTTCCGGATGACTGTGGGTGGTGGAATGCGGAGCTTTGTGATGGCCTGTGCTATCCAGCATAAGGTAGCCCCGAGGGACTAGTTGGAGAAATAGAGAATAGGCTATGGATTCTGTTTCTTGTCCTCCTTTTCTCTCCGTCTTATGGTCTTTTCCTCGTCTTTTCCTTTCCTCCTTTTCTCTCCTAGTTTCCAAAATTATAGTATGTAGTCCAAGATGATGGAGTTAAAGCAAATTGAATTTCCTTTCTTCTACACTTACTGCTCTCTATATTTCTGAGTGGACAGCTCAACAGAAACTGATGTAATGATCTCTGATAAGAAAGCCTTTTAAGAAGGCCACGGAGAATAGAATGCGGAGACTAACGTTGGTAACAAGGGAGGTAGCGAGCAGCACAAGTAATACTCACATGTAACTAGTTGCCAACTAAAGAAGAAAGAGGAGTAGTCCCCAAATAATCTATAACGGCATGTGGGTGGTTTAGCGAGCTCTACCTTGTTAATGTCAAACTGGGAAGAGTGGTAGGTTGCTTTACCTAGGTACCTATGTAGATAGGAGGGGCGGAATTGAGTAAATTCATTCATGCATTTCGGTCATGACTCTTCTCTCTGTAAAGCATAAATAAGCTGGCTTTCCAAGTAATTTAGCCATCGACGTCCTGGTAAAATTTCTGCGCCTTTTTCACTTTTCCAGCTTTTGCCGGAGTATCCTTTCTGCCTCTTCGTACATGTACATATTGTGGCGCGCCAGAAACATTGAAAGATTATTGGAATCCATATATGGATATCCGCCTGGATGTTCTCTCCGCATAATCTTATCCAGGTCTCTGTGTTCCTGTCGATACAACGTTTCTACCTGTACAAGTTTCCCCTGCATTTCCATACTTGTTCCAAGTTTGTGAACCTGCATGCTCAGTTCCGGTGGCCCGGGCTCAAAGTTATTTCTCCACCTGTACGGGAGTGTTTCCCGATAGCATATTTCGGCCTCTTCCTCAAAATTAACATAGAAGATGTCGTCAAATTAGTTGATTCGTTTGAGAGTGTGAAAATTCTCAAGACCGAGCACATTCGTGTGAAGATCAATGTGCATTGGGCCGGGTTGCCTCGGTGCTTCTTTCATTATGCAAAAACAGTAAACTGTTGCCTTCATCGGACATTCCTGGAGTTGTATGAAGTACTAGAAGAAACCTAGTATCCTCTGAGAGCGCGATGAGATGCTGCACAAACACAGTCTGAATTGGCTCCCGACATTATCCTGCAGCGTGTGCGTAGCTGGGTCGTTCTGGTCGAAATAATATTCGAGCACTACCCAACCTGACGTTAGCAAGGTGCGAAGAGTGCCGTTAGGCGGGAATAAATTGACCTTCAGCCATTGCTGTTCCCAGATTAGCCATTAGAATTCGTATAGTTCGCTCTAAGCTCTTCTTGAGCTGGAAGTTATTGCTCCTAGAGATTTGGCACAGCATAAGCCCATTCGCTAGGGAAGGCCAGTGGAGTATTATAACCGTTTCTACTTGACTCTGAGATGGCTTGACAACCCGAGAAACTCAAGTGCCGGAGTGTTTTAGGCCCTCAGGCCTAGACGACAGCGCTTGAAGAATGTGATGGCTAGGAAGGCTGGGTCGTATTTTCTAGCGGGACAGGTAGCTATCTTACCTAGATATATACCATGGCGGAAGTACGTAGGCCCGGGACACGGTTATTATCACCGTTATGTCACCATTTCGCGTCGGAAACGTTTCGCCGACGACTACTCATCCTGATCAATAACATAATGGGAATCGTGATGGCGGACAAATTGTGACAGGGCAATAAAAACGTATCAAGGACTGCTGTCACTGCAACCATTACCATTCTGCGCTGGCTGTCACTGCTACGTAACCTTGGAACTGCACATCTTCTGCTGATTCCCTCTCCCTCTCTTACATCTTCTAGTTCTTGCAACCTGAGACTACTAACTACTACTACCCAGGTACCTAGACAAAACTCAGTACTTATGCAGTACCCTCATCTCTCTCAATAACTGGGTATACTGCCAGTGCCACTATCTCTATCCGCCTTTAGATTCTCTCTCCTAGCTACTAGTACATGTAGGTACGGTTCAAGTTTTCAAAATCACCATGAGCTTTGAAGGTGGTGGCAATGAAGAGCTTTCTAGTTCTATGGAAGTCGAAACTTTGGTTGCCCTGGATGCAGCCAACAATTTGACTACTACGCCAACTGCTCCCCGTCGAGGAACTGAAAAGCACCAACTCGTTTTGATACCAGAGGAGCGCCATGAGGAACGTACGGCGCACATTGTTGATGCCTTCGCAGCCATACTAGTCCATGCCCCGCGTCACGAAGCTTATGCAGTCGGCATTCAAGTGAATTTTTCCGACTCTGGATGCGTCACATTGACAGTTTCCGGCAACCAGGATGTGCCCGCGAGTCTTGTCAACTACATACACAAGGTTTGGGACATCTTAGCGAACCTTTCACTTTACTACAAGCGAGAATTCAAGGGGCCTGGTCAGCTATACTCGCAGATAACACCTCCCAAAAACCCGCTGGATGATCAGGAACATAAAGAGTACAAGAAACTTACAGAAGGGGTGTATAACCACTGTTTGCCGAAATTTCTTCGGCGGATCCACAAACATCATTCTGAAGTGGTCGCCTTTTGTGAGGGGATGGTACCTCGAGCGGCTTCCAAGGGTATGGACTCAACCGGGGAAAAGATAAAAGGCCTCTACTATGTTTTCCGTTCGCTCATGGAAATTTACGATATGGGCGAAAGCAAATTACTTTCATCACTCTCAGATGAGACTTTTCTCAAGCGTATCACCAACTCCTGTCTTTGGATCCAAGGCCTTGAAAAGAATCAGGAGTGGGTGCAGGCTTTGTTTGGGATTGAGTGTAAGTACTCCATGTTTCACATGAGGTTAGCTTGATTACGGTACTGATCATTTGATAATTTTTCCGTTTAGATGATAACGTGTGGCGTCACTTAAAGAAAGCAACTGCATTGCAAGCCTCAATTCTCAATTTTAATCGTCTGGCTCGTTCGCGGCGGATGTCCTCTGTCCTGAGAAAAAAGCTGAATGTACACTGCCTCGGACTTCATGAGGGTAACACACAACCTGAGTCTGAGAATAACTGGAAAACTATTATAAACAAATCTTTGGGCGAGGGCAATGAAATGGAGAAGATTGAAAATGCCATGAAGATTCCATTGAAAGATCATGCAGGGAAGAAAAGCCTTGTTCACTGCGAGCTCAAAATTCTAGAACATTTTGCTTCTCAATCTGCTAAAACGCCTCCAATAAGCTACATTGGCACGTCAAAGCTTGCCTGCATGGGGTGTTGGATGGTGGTTGAGGCGTGGAATAAGGCTCACCAAAGCTCCAAGTATGTGCTTCGCGGAAGCCATGGAAAGTGGTATTTTCCTTGGGCTATTCCAACCTTAGGTTCCGAGCCATTGATAAACCGCATTCGCCAAGACGTTAAGGGGGCCGTGATACAGTGTATTAAGGAAAGTCACCTCTATCGCGTGAAGAGTGATAGCTCGGCGCCTTCCAACGACGAGGAATTAATGTTTCCAGACGATGATTCCTTCGACAAAGACTTCGAAGAGCGCGAGGTCCCCAAGTCCGACCTGCAGAATTAAATTTGCGGCACACAACTTGCGTGTACGGCGGCTCTTTCCATCTTTCCACACAATGACGAAGGTGCTGGGAGGTTTTACGGGCGGGGTCTATCAAGGTTCAACCCACCAACTTGGGTTGCCCGCTCGATCTGCTTCTTGTTTCCCGCATGTGTTTGTATTGTTTTTGCTTCCTCATCGGCGGCGGGATACATTTGAAAGACTTCATCCGGTCGTGTTATGAACTCCCGCCTCCCAGCTCTCTAGTATGGCTAAGGCAGTTTCCGGTATGCCCAAATAAGATTGGCTTTGCCAGACGTGTACAATTTCACTGTGTTGCAGTTTCATTGATTTGCGGAGCGAAGCGCAGCAATATCTTATGTTAATTAGATGCTTTGAATTCCGTATTAGAATAGAGGGAGGCTGAAGCAAGACTCTGATATAGAAGGCAGGTGCAGCTTGAATAATCCAGTCTCATTCCGCCAGAGCACCCCGTTTTGATAGTTGACTGAAAGATCATGATGTTTAGAGAGGTGGCCCCTAATAAAGGGAGAGGCTATACTCAGCTTCAAAAGAATTCGAATTGGTTACAAGGGGCTCAGCGGTCCGCAACCTCTTAGCACGTCGAGGCTCATGTGCTACACAATATTCTAGTATGTATTGGGATCAATCGGGCCCCTTTTCTTGGAAGGCGATTAATTGTTATAGGATGGCTTAAATAATAGCGAGGAAAGCAAACATGCTCACGTATAGATTTCGCCAATGGATATTGCGAGTCGTTATCAAAGCACACTGTGTCATATGCATCAGTGAGATTGCTGAGCGAAGCGGAGTAATATGGCTAATTATAATAGAAGGAGGTACATACATTGTACACACTGCCCGCGGCAGGCACACAACAGCTGTTGATTTATCTACAGCTCCGTAAAAACTGAGGTATATAAAACGAAGGATCTCGCGATTCGCAACCTCTCAGACCATCAGGATCCAGGACTCATGTGCTATACGCCCTTTAAGACCATTTGCAGTATTATTCAAACCCTGCATCACCCAATATCGATCCAATTCCCCAAAGGTAAAAGCCCAGCCAACCAACCACTGGATATCGCGCGCCAAACAAAGACTAGATCCCGGCGCTAACAAGGGAAGCTCAGATGTTTCACATAATAAACTGCAGATTCTCTTCACGGCGATCCGCATGGGGCGGAACACGCTTATTAGCTAGCACATTACGCGCCGCGTTGGGGATGATCCAACAAAACTTCTTTGGTCTCCAACTCTGCGGAATGTGGATGAATCTTCTTATTCCATCCATTTTGCCACGGCGGCTCAGCCTGGGGGTCATTGCTCAACTCCACCCCTGTTGCGTTCAATGTTTCGTGAGAGGGCTACCAACGACGGGTTGAGGGTTTCAAATGAGAGGCCGCGTTTTAAACAGAGTTAAAGTACTCCGTACGTGCAACCAGAGTTCAAATTCAGCTCGCAAACCAACCTCTGCATCGTAGACGAAACATGTGTCTAAAAAGTGTATGCTTCCCAACCAGACATTTTCCTGGGCCTTCGCAGAACAATGAATGAAACCAGCCCCCCAATACGGGGCTGGCGAACCAACGAATCGACCGCACAAACGATATTCTAAAGACGTGGAGTCAAAGAAGCGGCGCTGATCTCTTTGTTATAGTAGCGTCCGCCTCATGTACGAAGGACTGCATGCGTCTGCTCCATACGGTCATTGTTTGTTTCACGTTCTAGACTCTTCCAGCTTCTGCCGACTTTGTGGCTTGCTGGTTACCTCGTACGTTGGTGGGATGGAATTTGCTGTGATTCCGTCTCTCTTGTGAAGTGAGTGCGTCGGAAGCCGATACTCTAGAAGACCGCTCAGGAACCTTGTACAAAGTAAGAATCGGTTCTTTCTCAGGAGTAGGAAGTTCACTGCATCATGTTCTATTTTCGTTGGAGATTAGGAACGTGCGTGTGGAACACTGCTGCACGTGTACTGTACATTATGTGCGCTGAAACGAAATGAACATGCTCTCACTATTGAGGCTGAATCCCGGCTCAAATGGACCCCATCAATTCCCAAGATACCCGAGCTGATGTTATTGTGGTTTTGGGCAGAGAGTACAATTGGCTGCACATACACGTGCGTACCCCTTATTGACGCTGTGGTTCTGGAGATGGGACCAACCTCCCAGCTGGTTTCGAGAGCGCCGTTTCTCAAGTCTCCAAACGCCAACACCTTTAATCATTTTTGACACAAAACCCTTATCGCCGACACACGAGAAAATAAATATAGAAACCCAGGATGTTGGAGGTCAGCATCACCGAGTTTCCTGTGTGCCCTCATTCCGGCGGCTACGGTGATCACCGTCCTGTTGGATGACTACATGTGGCTTTCAGCCCGCTTTGTTGAGATTTAAACCGAGCGGTTATACTTCTGGATCTGTGATTGCATCATGCAAGGCACACACACTATTGTTGATGGAGTTGGGGGCACACCGTATCTATTCATCAGATCGAATGCGCTTTGAACTGTTTACCACTTGGGAGTTGTTGAGAAATCTATAACTAGCCCGCCATGCCCGCCATGTCCCAGGGCATTGTTATAGCAGATATCAACTCAATCAACTGTCAAATCTCCAATCAATTGGAAACAGCATTGACTTTTAGAATAACTTTTCCAAAAAAGCCAACACGCGCAACAAACACTATCACAAGATCCCCTCGTTTTCCTTCCACCACCTGCGCTCAATATGATCCGCTCACTGTTCATCACTGCTCTCTCCCTTTCCATTCCGCTATCTAGTGCTATAAAAGTCTCTTACGAAAATTCCCTGGATGCTCGTATGATTGTATGTACATGTACAAGTCCTCACAGACACCTATCCCCGCAAACCCCCGAACTACCCCATAAGATGAAAAGCATCCTCCCATTTATATGCTCATAACTTAACTACCCAACCTCTGAAAATAGAGACCAGATGGCGTATACCCCGTCAACCAAAATGCCCGCGTCAACCCCGTCAAGAACCCAGCCGACTCATATGGAACGGGACCGGCACCAACCCCCAAGGCTCCCGCACCCGCACCCGCTCCAACGACCTTGATTAAAGTTCCCTCGCCATCGCCGACAAAGGCCAATCCCCCTCCAAATCCGGGCAAATACAATGAGATCCCCCCACCTCCAGCCGAGGACAGGAAGAAAGCTCCCAAAGAAGGCCACAGGCCTGCACCTCCAGCTTCCGCCGACGAGAAGTTCAAGACAAACCCCAAGCAGGGACCCCCGCCGCCAGTCCAAAACAAACCCGCTCCTAAGCCGGAAAAGTCTCCAGAGGGGGAGTCGTATGGGGTCACACCACCACCTCCATCGCAGAAGCAGCCTGAGAAGAACCCCGAGTCTGGCAAGAAACCTCAGTCTGACAAGAAACCTGAGTCTGACAAGAAGCCCGAAGCTGAGAAGAAGCCCGAGCCCGAGAAGAAGAAACCTGCTACCAGCCCTGGAACCTCGTATAAACAAGAGCCTCCAAAGAAGGAGGAGAATCCTGCTGGAAAGTACGGTTCTGACAAGTATGAAACTTCGGACGATGATAGTTTCGGTTATTGAAACGGGAAACGACAGTTCTCTTCCCCGAGGATGGGATATGTAACTATGTAGAAGGGAGTGGCGGAGTGTTCGCTGGTTGATGCATGCTATCTGCAAAACAGACTGGTAATCTGTATGAGTAAACGTCAAATTAGGTTAGACTCCTGTCTTGTCACATTGTTTAGCTTTTCGGGCCTTTTCTTTCTCTTCTCAATTACTCATTGCTCGTTTCCTTGGTTCTTTTTATTGTGGCATTTTTCTTAGGCAATGTATATATGAATATAAACGTCCATCCGAACTTCCATTGTTGACTACTGGTATTAGTCTCTAGTTATCCCTAAGTTTTTATAGACGCGGAAGAGAACTTGAGTACTAGTAATTACCTACTCTGGAATTCTGCATTTAGCAATTAGTGGAATTAATCTATCCAGAGCGTAATCAAATTCAATCATTAACTATTACTATCTCCGCCTCTAACTTCCGCCACACAACTATACCAATTCTATGCCAATATTAATTCCACCGCTCCTTTTCTCGCCAGTCCACCAAAACCCAATCCCCAAGAATGCCGAAAATTACCAACCCTATTAATACTCCATTAACAATTTCACCTGCATCTCCATCTGCTTTCAATCTTGCTTCACAACACAGCCCTCTCCCCACCTCCCGTCCCGACTCCTTCAACAGCCCTCCGAATAAATTCCACCACCTTCCTCGGACGACTAATCATAGGCGAATGCCCCGCGTCCTCCAGGACCTCGGTTCTCTCGCGTGCAATCCCGGCACCGAATGCCATGCGCTTTTGCAGTTTGTAGGGAACGGCGACGTCGCGCTTGCACATGAGGTAGGAACATGGGTAGTGGAGATAGGCGGGGTAGGTTAGCGGGGAGAAGAAGACGCTGTAGTTGGATTTAGTTAGGGGGCTGGACAATGAGTTTCTGAGGGAAAGGGAAAAAGGTACTCACGGGCGTGGTTGGAGTTTAAGTTTGCTAGACCAGAATTCCTGGGCGGGGCGTGGGAGGTCGTTGTAAAACCGGGTTGGGCCGTCGAGGGTGCGAATTAGTTCGTCCTGTTGTTGTTGTTGTTTTTCCTCTCAAATTAGTGATCTTGTGCGTATATAGCTAGGATATGCAGTTCGTTCGGCCCAAGATTGATACAAATCAATGAATCAAATACCTTTAATTCAAACCCGCCCAACTCGGTCCTCTCCGGTGTCCATAAGCCCCTGCCCTTTGGCATAACCATAGCCGCAATGAAGACTAGATGCAAAATCCGACCGCGGCGGGGGATGTACTTCGCACATTCCCCAGTTGCATCCGCATCCCCGTTTCCTTTCATGCAAACATCCTTTCGGTCACTGTCGTCGCTCTGCCCTTCGCCGTATCTCCTCATTTCATCGTGAAAGCCCTTTAATGCCTCACATCCCGCAACACCCGCATACGAATGCATGACTAGAACCACATCTTTGCCGCTATCTAGTACAGCCTCAACACCACTCCTAACGGCATCCACGTCGCAGGAAAAATCAGGGGCCGCAGGAACCATGCCAGGGGAAGAGAGAAGGATCGGATAGACCGAGTAGCCTGCGTTCTCAAGGAGGGGTGTGACGAAGGTCCATACCGATGGGGACTGCCAGGCACCATGGATTAAGAGGAGTGTGGGTTTAGGAGACATTGCTTGTGGGGAATTGATGTCGAATTGAATGTAACTGGGATGTTTGTTTGGATTGAAAAGCTCGGATGGGAGACGGGATGATTTTGGAGATGGGATATTATCGCCAAACAGTCTTGCGCGACATCGACAAGTATTCCAAATTGAGGGGTTAAAGGGCTATAAACTGCTGTTTTATAAGGAACTTGCTAGCCCTGTGTGGGACACAGAAAAGGCAATATCCGGTAGACAACAATTGTCAAAGAAGGGCCTAGAACGTTTCCCTCGCTGTCCGGGAATCTCACAGAATAAAAACGAAGGTAAATAGAAGAGAAAAAAATTTCCTTCAATAGCGCCTCAGAGATAATCTTTTGCCTCTATTCTGACTCGAATGCTGACAATCAATAAGGTGGGCATAGGAAAAAGGCGGCCTAACAAAAACAGTATGGAATAATAACACATTGTCTCCAAGGTCACTGTACCCAAAACGGTAGTAGTTACGAAAGCCCCTCGAAAAATTGAGGTCATGGTGCACAGTGCCTGAATCCGTTCCCTGCGAATGAAAGCAAAACTGTATGCAGTGTTACTCCAGCTTTTACTTCGGACAAGAAACATGGCTATAGTAGTTCTGCTAAGGCCTTCTGTTGTGGCCCCTTTTTGGTGCGGGGAAACTTGAACAAGCTTTTGAATAGCTAGTACGACCGATATGCGCATGCAGTTTTGAATAGTTCGTGTCATCCATGGCTGCTAGCTGCCGGTGTTAGGATTTCGGCGGTGAGTGCGGCTCACGGTGGTTGAGGATCCATCTCAATGGCAGTGCCTTGAAGCAAGATATCTTTGACAACGGCACTCGAGCCCATCAGGATGGTAAGTAGAGGCGTTGATGGCACCTGGGCATGATAATGTGCACATTGAGGCTGGGATTCTTTAGAGACATGCTATCATGACTTGAGAAGGGAAATTAGGTGCTTTGAAGCCACCCTTGAAAATGGCATATAACTGGTGAGACACTGAGTGGGTCTTCCTTAAGTCATTATTCTCCATGATTGCAAATCGGTATATCGCATCTTAAAACGAGGGACGAAGTTTGATATTTCGATGGGCGACGTTTTGATAAGCGCGAGACTGATAAGGCTACCCGCGATAAGCTTATCAGCTTAGCCGGCGGTTCATCAGCCCCACTGCCGATTCGTTGCCGACTGCGCCGACTTTCAACACCGTCAACATCCAGCCAAGCAGAAGACCCCTTTATCCGCCATGCAACACAAGCTGTAACTATATCCTGACCTCATGATTGAAGTGCTGACACCGTGGCTCCTGATGACACTGTCTTCGTAAACCACTTTCAAACACCTAACATTCCCTCTCTCTTGTGCCCTTCCATCCCACCACCCCACCCCGCCTAAACCAACCATAGCCTAACATTCAACCCCTGAATACAATTCAAAATGCCTCTCCCTTTCTCCTTTCCCAACCACACGCCTCGTGCCCTTCGCACCATCCGCTCCCGCCCTCTCTCCGAAATTTCGGGTGCGCTCGGCGACCTGGGCACCTTCCTCCCCCTCCTCACTGCCCTAACCATAAACTCCTCAATTTCACTTCCAGCCACTTTAATTTTCTCCGGCCTCTACAACATTCTAACAGGTCTTTACTTCGGCCTTCCCCTCCCTGTGCAGCCCATGAAGGCCATTGCTGCCGTCGCCATCGCCAAACATTTCTCCCCTGGCCAAATCGGCGCCGCAGGCATATTTGTTGGCGCAGTAATTCTCCTATTCAGCGTCACCGGCTTGCTCAGCTGGTTTGCGAGGGTAATTCCCACACCAGTCGTAAAGGGCATACAAGTCGGCGCCGGTCTGTCTCTGATAATGTCCGCCGGCGGCACGCTGCGCAGCGCGCTGGGCTGGACCAGTCCCAGCTGGGCGGATAACAACGTCTGGGTCATCGCGGCGGTTGTGGGGCTATCGCTGTCGGCTATCTACCCGCGCATCCCCTATGGGCTAATGGTGTTTATTCTTGGTATTTTTTTTTCTTTCACCCTGCTAGCGACCTCGAAGCACAATCTGCCATCGTTCGGCCTGTGGCACCCCTCGATCTCTATCCCAACCGGCGCGGACTGGCGCACGGGAATCCTCGACGCGGGCCTCGGCCAGATTCCGCTGACGACGCTTAATTCGATTGTTGCGGTCGTTTATCTTGCCTCGGACTTGCTGCCGGAGGTGAGCACGCCGTCAACGAAGGCTATTGGTCTTAGTGTTGCGGGGATGAATCTTGTGGGGTGTTGGTTTGGCGCGATGCCTGTGTGCCATGGATCTGGTGGGTTGGCGGCACAGTTCCGGTTTGGCGCACGGAGTGGGGCTAGCATTATTATTCTCGGTGCTTTTAAGATGGCTGTGGGATTGTTCTTTGGCAATACGCTTGTGGGATTGCTGGGGAGGTTTCCCAAGTCGCTTTTGGGGGTTATGGTTATTGCAGCCGGGTTGGAGTTGGCAGGGGTTGGGGAGAGTCTGAATACGGAGCGGGCATGGGATTTACAAGGGCGGCTGACGGGTGGTCTGGAAGAAGAGGGTTCTGGTACTGTGTTGACCGAGGAAAAGAGGAAGCAGAGGTGGACGGTCATGCTGGTTACGGTGGGGATGTTGGTTGCATTTAAGAATGATGGGGTCGGGTTCCTGGCGGGCATGGCGTGTCATTGGACGTATATGATTCCAGGGTTTGTGGAGAGGGTGAGGGAGAAGTATGAGGAGGGCAGGATTAGGCTCCCTGTTGGCAGAGTTGGGCGTGGGAGGGGGACTTCCGCTTGATTCGGGATAGGGGTTAGATGCGGCCGCTGGAAAATAAGCGAAGGTGGAGAGCGATATCCTTTGGTTCCTTTTTTTGTTCCACACCATTTCCCGGGAGGTTATAGTCTGATTTTGAGACCCAAATTACCCTGACGATAGATCTGTCATTTCAGATGCGGATATCTGTTTGACATATCAATCGGCCGTAATTGCTAGCGTTGAGCGGCTCCTTTGCAACTTGCAGTTTTTGGGATACCCGACAGCATCTAATACGCAGAGAAGCAGGGTTTAATTATTTGTAGGAATTTAACAGATATAATGGATGGTGTTCCATCATTGACCCGAATTTTCTTTTCATTCCCTCCTACATTTGTACATGTACTGTATAGATTGTAGATCCGATTGATAAGATAAGATCCCAGCCTTATCTCCCCGCATTCCCCTCTCCGCTTTCTCTTCCTTCCCTTATCTCCAACATCAGTATAGACATCAACTATCTCACGACCGAACAGTAAAAGCGGTCAATACACCATCGTGCTATTTAACATAGCAAAGTCGACTACGCCCGTCTGCCACAGAAAATGTCAACCACTCATCCCCAACCCCCACCCCCCTCCACCCCCGGCCTTTCCCCCTCCGAACTTTCTTTCTTCCATGAAAACGGCTACCTCGTAATCCCCAACTACCTAACACCCACCGAAGTCTCCAACCTGCTCAGCACCACCAACACCCTTCTCAACGACTTCCCCCTCTCCACCCACCCACTAACCCGCTTCACAACCGGCGACGAAGACCTAACCGCAAAGCACGTCGGAGACGAATACTTCCTCACCTCCGCCAACAAAATCCACTTCTTCTTCGAGCCCGATGCCTTCAATCCCGACACCGATCCCCCCACCCTGAAAAAGCCCAAACACTTCTCAATCAACAAGATCGGACACGCCCTGCACGCCCTCTCCCCGCCCTTCGCGGCCATCACAACCCCGAATCCAAAAGAACAGGGCGTAGGCACCCGCACCGCTGCCATTGCTCGAGACCTGTCCTTCCGCGACCCGCGCGTTTTGCAGTCGATGGTCATATGCAAGCAGCCGCAGATCGGTGCGGCGGTGCGGCCGCATATTGACAGTGAGTTTTTGTACACCGATCCGCCGTCTGCGGTCGGCTGGTGGATTGCGTTGCAGGATGCCGGGAGCGGGAATGGGGGCTTGGGGGTGTGGAAAGGGAGTCATAAGAGGGGGTATGTGAGGAGGAGGTTTGTGAGGTGTCAGGGTGGGGAGGGGGGCACGGAGTTTGTGGGTTGGGCGGGGAAGGGGAGGGGACTGGCGAGGGAGCTTGAGGAGGGTGGTGACCGGGAGAAGTACGTGCCCCGTGACGAGGACTTTGTGCAGCTGGACGTGCCGGCGGGCGGGCTGGTGCTTATTCATGGCAATTTGCTGCATCAGAGCGAGCGGAATACGAGTGAGAAGAGTCGGTTTGCGTATACGTTTCATGTTATTGAGGGGGCGGAGGGGTGGGTGTATGATGAGCGGAATTGGCTGCAGCCGGAGGAGAAGGGGGTGGGGGCCAAGGGTTTTACGTCGTTGTTTGGTGGTGGGAATTAGGACATATGCTTTTAATACCAGAGGAACTTCCCGGCGTGTATGATGTTTATGCATGCATTGTGTCTAAAGTGGTTTGATATGGATTGGGGGTTTCTTTCGCGAGTGCTCTGTAGCAATTTTTTTGCGAAGCCATGTCTCCTTTCGTCATCCAACAATGGTATTTAAAGTCTATACTAACGTACACTGTCCAACAAGCAACTTTTCCATTTTCCAGTGCCATCCCATATGAATCGCTCAAAAGATAAAAACAACAAAAAACCAACAAAAACCAACACAAAACTCCAAAAACACCCTCCGCAAACCTGCAAACCCGAATTTATGCTTTCAACATCCCCAACATCCCGCCCGTCATCCACGCCTGCTGCGCCCGATCCACCTCCTCCCTAACCCTCACATGCAACTTCTCCACAACCCCATCAATAGCACTCCCCCTCCCCAACTCCCCCGAATAGATATCCAACACCGCCATACCAACCTCCACACACATATCCACCATCCTCGGATCGCTGATATGCCGATACACCCAGTTGAGCACCGGCTGTAGAGTGACCTCATCACGCCCCGCCAACGCCACCCGGAGCGCACCCCGGTGCCTCAGCGCCGTCAGACACGTTAGAGTCGTAACCTTGTTCGATCCCGCAGACCCAGATAGCACAGCGTCAAGAGCAGCAGCGAACCGGCCCCGACGCAGATCCTGTTCCCAGGGCTGCTCGCGCTTGCGCTTGCGCGAATCCGCGCTGGGATCCTGCGCATCAATGACGATATCGACCCCCTCGCCGACAAAATCCATACCGCGCAATCGCTTGTCCCAGCCCTTGCCACGCTGCCTCTCCTTATTCTTCTGTTTGGCGTCGTGCTCAGCCAGCTTCCCCTCAAGCAGCGCTTGCATTTCGCGCGCGCGCTCGCGCTCGCGCACCTTTTGCGCACCGCTCAGGCGCGTGCGCAGCGACAGCAGACCCGACTGCATGCCCACGGCGATGTGTTTGTCTTCCCTGTCGGCGCCGGCGGTGATGACGCCCAGCGACAGGATCGGGGACGGGTACTTGGAGCCGCCCACAACGTTCCAGCCCGTGGTTTCAAAGACCTTGACGTGTCCGTCCAGCGCGCCAGAGACGACGCGCTTGCCACCCGACGCCGCCGCCAGCGCCGTCACAGTCTTTTGATGGCTGCGGATGACTTTTAGGGGCTTTCCGGCGACCACGTCGAGGACGCCGATGGCGTTCTCGGCTGAGGCAAGCAGCGTCGTCCCGGCCTCCATGGCCAGCACGCTCTCCACCGCGCCCGCCATTTTGAAAGTCATCACGGCCCGTCCCGCCGCGCGCGAATCCCACACTTTTACCAGCCCGTCATAGCCACCGGACATCAGCAGATTGCCACCTTGGCCCCTCTCCCCGCCCATAAACCCGCCAGCACGCACATAATCGCCATGCCCCGCAAAGGTCCTTACGCTGCTCTCGCTCGGCAAATCCCACAGGCGCACCGTCCGATCGTCACTTGCGGATATCAGCGCCGTGGGGTCTGCGGGGGAAAACTGCGTCACCCAGACGGGCTGCTTGTGCTCGCGCCATGTCTTGAGGATGGCGCGCGAATTGACGTCGAAGACTTGGATGGTACCTGTGTCGTCTGAGGCGGCAAGGACGCGGCCGTCGGGGCGCACGTCGGCGCAGCGGGCGATGTCGTCGAAGCGGGTTAGGGTCTTTAATAGCTTTCGCGTGCGGATTGAGTAGAGTTGGACGCGGGCGCCGGTGGTGACGGTGAAGACGTCTGGGGGGTTTGTTGCAGAGGCGGAGGATGTTGAGATGGGTGGGGAGGGTTGGGAAATGTGGGTTATCGGGCTGTTGGAGGGGGAGGGGAGGAGGAGGGGGTTCTTGAAGGAGCGCCAGTATTGTTGTTCCGGGGTGAGGCGGGTGGAAGGGGTGGAGGGGAGCTTAACGAGGGGGAGGGGGAGGACGGGGGCGGCCATGGTGACGGTATGGGGTGGTGGCCTGCGGTAGGCCAGGCGAGGGTTTGGGTGTCAATTGATTGTAATGTTGGATGGAATGATAGTTATGAAAACGTATAGTTCATTGTCGCATGGGAGTTTGTATAGCGGAGGGAAGTATATGTCGAGACTGTAATAGCTGGCTGGTTGCTCTGTTGTTGCTGTCCGCCGTGACTTTTTTCATATCGGAGAAATTATTTTTGTCGGCGTGGATGATTGTTGTTCCGGCCCGCTCCGCCTTTGACTTTCTCCGCCCGGCGTAACAAGTTACAACAGACACAGAATACACAGAATAAGAAGAACAGCACATATTCCAATTATTTATGGTCACATGCATTTAGCGATTAGTACAGGTAGGGAGTCATCAAATAGTGTACAAAAAACTCCCAAAGAGAAAAAAAGTCAAGGAAAACATCAATTGCGATCGATTACCAGCATTCCTCCTGACATAAAACGCGAATGAAACGGTATAGAGGTATCCGACAGTAATAATAAACCAAGCACAGCTCTAGTCAGTGAAGAGACTAAGAAAAAAGGCCTTCGATCTGGTGCTTTTGGGTCCGTCTCGGCTTAGTAGGCGAGATCGATCCGAGCGGCCAAATCAACATATCGAAAAATAAAATCAGAACCGCAAAGCAAAAATCAAATGAGAACAACGACAATAAATAAAAATGCAAGAAAGCCCGTATCCACGCGTCCACCCATAAGCATATCCATTTAGCCATCCATCCATCATTCTGCCCATCCAAAACACAAGCAAATAAACCAAATACACCGGACCATAAACCCAAACCAGAAGATCATAGGGGAAGTGGAAAATCACAAAAAACCCAGAAACTGCAAATAGCAAGTAATACAAATCTGCCCCTTTTATAGAAGAATATAGAAGAATATCACCACATCCATGTATATCACTCATCCTTCGATGGATCCGATCTGCAAACCTACCTCTCAGAGTATACTCACTTATCCTTCCTCAACGATATATAGAAAAAATCATCATAATCAAATATATAAGTTCCCTCAAGGACCATAACCTGGACTCCCAATCCCCACGAAAGATACCCGACCCTTCCTTCCGCCCTTGGTCCCGCCAGCCCCAAGACCAATATCAATCCTCCTCATCTCCTCGCTCAACGCGTCGATCTCCCCGCCGCTACCGCTGGCCATTCCCCCCGAACCATACGGGCTCGGCGTACTTTGCGATCCAGGATGCACCGGAACTTTTGCGGGGATCGGTGGACCTGTGGAGGCGGAGTGATAATGGCGAACAAGATGGTTCGATGGAGAGTGGTGGGAAGACGGGGTGGGGGAGGCCTGCGAGTAGCTGGTGGAGTTGCTGGCGTGGTATGGGGGCGTTGCGGGATTGCCATTGTAGCCATAAGGATCACGCTCGCGAAGCGCATTGCTGGTTCGTGGCGACGGCGTGTGCTCTTTGGGAGGTCTACTTGGCGGCTGGACGTATGATTGTGGCCGGGCGGGCTGCTTTTGCAGGCGGTTGCGGCCGGAATGCTGGGATGATGGAACTATTGGGGCTCCAGCATTGATGGGCTGTTGGGTCATGGATTGTGAAGAACGATGCGATGAAGAGGGCCCGACCATGGAGTGAGGGCGTACTGCTGTAGACGACGATGATTCGCGAGGAGAAAATCGCGACGAGTTTTGTGGAGCATGCTTAAACCGAACAACGATTTCTGGTTTTCTCGACTTGCGCTCCGGTTCCGGGGCCCAGGTATCCGTAGGTAGATGATCTGAGGGATCAATTTCTCGACCGTCATTGCCTATGATTGGACCTAGGTCTCGCAACTTCTCCACCTCCCGCATGCGAGCGGCTTCCATAGCCTCCTCAGGTGTACTGTATGGAGCTGCTGGCTGTTGAAGAGCAGAGGCGGAAGAGGCATTGGGGTTGAGAGCGTCGTAAGAGTCCGGGGAAAAGGGAATACTACTCAAAGTTCCAGGTTCCGCTGGGGGAGGTGGTTGTGGACTAAGCGACTTGCGAGCAGGGACCTGTCGGAGGTCTGGGCTTGTTCGCGAAGGCCGTTTGACAATAGCGCTAGGGGAGGCGCGCATCGTCTGGGCTGGCGGGGTGGGTTCTGGTGGGGCATAGCTTTGCTGCGGGTCGAAATGGCCATTATACATGGCATGATTCTGTTCTTCCGTGACAGTCGTTTCATAGCCGGGTCTCAAGGCCGATGGTACAACTTCCCCGCTCGAGGTGTTTGGTCGATCCTGCGGGTAAGCCACCTCATGGCCGTATGTGTTATTGTAGGATGGCGTGGGGGAAGTGGAATAAACCGGCTCTCTATCTCCAGATGAGAAATTCGGGTTGGCGTAATTCGGCGAATAAGCAATATATGTTTGCTGGTCGTTGATTGGCAGAGGCGATGTTCTCCTAGGGCTCACGTCCAAAGGCTCTGGCATTGACACGGGCACCATTTCATTACGGGGGTAGTCCATAGGCGGCGGAGGTGGGGGTTGCTGAAAGACTTGGCGATGTACAGGGGGCGGAGGTGGCGGAGCTTCCTCCTCTTCGTCCTGAACATGGGCTTGCATATACTCGCGGCGGGGGTCGTAGTCCGTCTGCTTCACGGATTGACGCAGTGGGCTGTCACGGAAAGCGTCATTATTCCCTTGAGAGGAATTGTATCTATGATAGTTATTATGTCGATCACCGGAGCCAGGGTTAGCCTGAGGCTGCGGAAGCGGGTCTAAAGACTGTCCCTGGGAATCTAGAGCACCGTAAGGTGAAGCTCTGGAAGGCGGCGGGTAAGAGGGTGTTCCCACGTATTGTTCTGCAGTCGGAATCCGATAATGATTTTGCCGCGGAGGAGTCTGGTAAGGATCCCGAGTAGGTGGTGGATCAGGAGGGTAGTCATACCCATTCTGCTCCGCACTGTATACCTGTGCATGGTCAACAGGTTGGCTGATGGCATACTCTGGCACCGGAGGATATGGATGTCCTCGGGACGGAGGTATAGAAGGCTGAGGAATATGATGTTGTGGTGTGAATTCTTGGATATCTCGGGAGGGTGCATTCTGATAGGACTGCTGATGTGTAGGAGCAGAGTGTTTTAAAACAACTTTCTGAGGTGGTGGACCCCATTGACGATGAAAATCGTCAGGTGTCTCATATGTCCGCTGTGGGTGAGAAGAAGGAGCGGGCTGCGACACATCTGGGATTTGTTGTCGAACGGGCGGAGGACGACTCTCCCGAGACGGGGGAGGCGCAATGTGATCAGATGAAGGTGGACGAGCGGGTGATGAGCCAGTAGGATCAGCTGGTAGAGGCCTCCTCCTGGAGGGCTTTGCCTGACGAGGACCGGAGACTCCAGAATTTGCCGCTTCCGCTTTGGCCTCAACCTTTTCCGCTTCCTTCCTCCGCTCGATTACCGCGTCATCCTTGGGCCGGGTGTCGTAGTAGGTCAGTTCTATGCGGATATCCCCCGCATATTTCCCCTTGTACTGCAAAGCGTGCCACAGGTCATTCTGCCCACCACCTGGAATCACGACGTTCTTGATATCGATCCAGGTCTCGCCAATCAGGTCGGTTTTCTTATCATCGTTGAATACGGAGACTTTCAATTGGTAGTAATCGGGCGATTCGTGCACCGTGAACCGCAGTTCTTGGTCCCTAAACAAGATAACAGAAAGGCCATTGTTAGAAATTAGACAATGATATATATTAACAGACAAATTTGGTAAATGAATATCCGCTTTCTCACCACTTTGGAGTCTGGCCGCCTCTCATATCAGTCTCCGTCTTCTTCGCTTCCTTCCCGAGTCTGGCGGCACAATATGGGTTTTGCTTGCCCATGGTTTTCCTGTTAGGCAGGTTCTTTGCGCGGTCAATGATGGCGACCAGCGTGCCTATTGGCGGGCCATCCACGGACATGTCCGCAAAGATACCCGCGGTATGTTGGGTGAGCTGTTGCCCCTGTGCCAGCTTCGTTTTGGAAACCATGATGGCGGGCAAGTGGTGTTTTGAGAGTAGTAGGTATTTGTTCGCTTCCCACTGTTAACAACTTGAGGAAGCAGTGATCTAATTTGAGATTGAAAGTGTCGGTAAACGAGAGACAAAAAGGGAATAAGCAATAATTCAGTGGTAGCATGCGTGCATCAACAAAAGCGGGCGGATGCAAATAGCTGGACTACACAGCCCAGGGCCAATGACGACACCGAACGCGAATCGGCCCAAGCAAAGCGCTAATCGATAAGAGAAAACGAGAGCGGAGCGTGTCTGCTCAAGACTGGTTCAAAAGAGGGCGAGAGAAAAATGAAGAGCCAGACTCCTCGTAAAAGAGACAGGAATAACGAGTGTGCATGAAAAAAGAAAAGGAATGATGAAGGTTGGAGGTCGGAGGACAGAGGGGGAAGATATCCGTTTCTTTTTGTGTCGCGCAGAAGAGGCTGGGAGACGTGCTGGGGCCAGACCAGGGTGGAGCAGAGAGCTGCAGGGTTGGCTGGGATGGATGCGAACTTGCGAAGAGGGGCAATTGGGGATATTAGTTGCTTGCTTGTGGGCGTATATTATTATTATTCCCCTACAGCCACTGCAATATTCATCTCCAATCTCCCAGTGTCTCTTCTGTTCTTCTGTTCTTCTCTGATGACGATGTTGATGTTGATGTTGATGAAGTTCCCGATGCGGAAGTCGATGGTTCTGCAGCACGCGCCAAGCCCTGGTCCCGTGACCCCAGCCTCTGACTAAACCCGGAGAATGATTCATCCGGGGCTGTTTTGGGCCTGGTGCTCAGCCCTGCCAAGCCACTCCAGCCACGGTGGGGCTTGGTCTGGTCTAGCCATATCCGGCTAGCTTTGTCTTCGGATGACATCATCAACGGCCAACTCAATTTCAACTCCATCCCGATCTTCAACTTCACCATCTTCATCTTCATCTTCATCTTTAATATTAACCACAAAGGCACGTTGGATTCATTACCATTTTAGTATGATGTTAACCACTAATTCTAGCAGCAGTGATATACATGCCACTTCCTAGAATTCTCTCAAGCATATTCAATAACGATCCACCTGTTCACCGCACATACCTATCTAAAATAGGAACGTGAACTTCCAACTCTTGTTCGATTAACTGCTCAAGTGATGCTTCCAATTTGCCCACCATGACATGCCTTAATCAATTGCTATTACTATTTACACAGTTGCTTCACAATCAGTCGTTCAAGATGCCACCCAAACCCTAGTCAGGGCAGAGACTGCTACTGGCAAGATAATACTGCTTGCTCTATCTAACCTGTCAAATTTTAAACGCTACTCTCTTCTGCCGAGTCTGGTGTCGACTTCGAAGGCAACATTGTTTACACTTCCTCTCATTCGACGAACCGCAACCAGTCTAGACAGGCTGCACTCCCTTTGAGAAGACTGGGAAGAGGTATGGCGATTGGCGCTAACCGGGTCGCAGATTCACTAATCGAACAGTTACGGCCTGTCTAGAAAGCCATCGTGAATTCGGAATTCAGTCAACTATTCAGCCGGGACAAGCCATCTCCGTTGAGCTTTTTTGGGCCTTCGCCGACCGGGCACATTCCAAACAATATAACCTTATATACCATTGCACTAGGTCGTCTTGATGCAGTGGAGGCTGCATCTGAATACTGGTATTTATACTTTCTTTCTTGTCTCTTACGAGGTCTCTTTCTCTAGGCTGCTTATCTTGCCACAGGAGTTAATCTTTGCATACTCTACCATACTCTATGAAGGTCGATGCAGGACCACCTATCAAGCGCAATGGTTATATACCAGCTGTATTGCTCTCTGCGGGCAGCTAGAATCAATCCCAAGAGTTTTGGTTCTGAATACCCAGTGATGTCCCAGGGGTCAACGGAGCCACAAAATTGTTGGAAGACGGGAGACCCAATTTGTCCCACACAGCGACCATGGACATCTTACAATATGTTTTGTTTGTGGTTGGGGGCGCAGGGCGCTTTGGACTTGGTAAGTCAATGATTCTATAAATAGTTGGGCAGAACCCCGGTTTACATGAAGAGCGGGGCATGGCTCTGCTCACTGGGAGACGCAATCCGCACGCAACGTCTTGACTAATATTTACCATATATTACAGTATCGCGCTATTATTATATATTTTATATTTATTTCTAAGCGGAAACGTTCAAAGTCCTCAATCTTGGCATAGGTCTCACTTTGGCTAATTTAAATCAAGGCCATCTAGCGACATCTCGCTACGAAAGCTACACTCTTGACCCCTGGAACAAGTGCTCATTATAAGTACTAACCGAGCCCAAATTAGGCGCAGGGTCTATGCACAGTAGACTGTTTCTTATTTGCAACATTGATGACACTGTCCCCGGGCTAAGGAGTGGCATACACAGCTTCAATGCTCGCCAACACTCATCAAAACTCTCCTTTTTCAACGGCTGGTAGCGTCAGGCTTCGAATACTTGAAACAATGGCAACAAGTAATGAGCACGTGTTCTGACACCACTACGGCCAACAACTTGAGTCAACTTGATATGAGTCCAATTTAGGAGAAATTTACCATCCACCTGTGCAGTCTTCCCCGATTCTTAAATCCGCTTCTCAGAATATCGGATTGCATCACAGGCACTTAAATCGACAACTTGCCGCTTCGTGCGAATCAGCGAATACGAAACTATGAAACGGCTTACCTGAACACCATTCTCCAAAGTGAGGTTGAGGACATAGATAATCGTGACTAATACGAACATGGAAACCATCGCACAGTTGCTTTCAGCATTACGGGCTGCTCCTCTTCTAATTCCGGGAAACCCAAACACGAGGCATCACGGCGCGTTCTTTCCGGAATCTCACAGCGTTGCAGACGATGACTTTGTCAAACGGAACTGCCAGAAACAGACGATTTCAGTATTAAACCGAGGATGTCAGTCTCGTGCATGGATCTGAAGCCTGTGCAAAGATTGTAGGCGCGCAGCGGAGCATATGCAAGAATCCTATCAAGGATTGGCACAAACAAGAGAGGTTACGCTATCAGCACGCGTGCTGGAGAGCTTTTTGTAACTATTCTCGATGTGGACAATCTTATCCGGGTTAAGACCTAGTCCAACCTGGTAGGAGGCATGCTTCCCCAACCGGGACGGACAATGGCAATATTAAACCTCTCAAAAACCGGAAAAGAAAGGATGCTCTAAGAAGGCACCTAGATATTACGTCCCGAGATGAACGACCCCCCAATGGAGAGCGTTCCTTTTCTTTAACTATCTCAGAAGGCGCAAAGAAACATGAGTTTGCTACTACAAGATAAAGCCGCAACAGGTTGAGCTCCCCTAACTACTAGTGGCCGACAGTAAGCTACCTACCCGGTGCCCCCGATTCAAGGGAGGCCGCTGGCGGGTTAATAGTTTTAAAGACAAGGTAAATCAAATTACTGCCAGACGCGCTAAATACTCTGCTAATTTAACACGTCGAAGAGGCTTAAAAGACCGGCTTCCAAGTGCGCGACCAAAGCGAAAAAGCTGAAAAATGCCAAAAAAATGACACCAAATGTCCAGCTAACAAAGCTGCAGCTGAACGAGGAAACCCGTTTAAATTTGTATGAACATTTCTTCATGTTCGTCAATATGGCCTGATGAAACACAGCAATGTCACTGAAGTGACACGAGAGAACTGACAGTTCTCGTAGTACAGGGTACCTAGGTACAGTCATTACAACCACTGTCACACTGGAAGTTGCGGCAGCGGCGTCAGCAAGGGCGGCGGCGGTGGCGCTGGTGAAGCAGGGAGAGCGTCCTGCTATTTCCGTCGGGCTGAGTGGTGGTTATCTTGCCGTCGCCATTGCGGGCCTGCACTTTTGTTGCTCTCTGGCTGTTCCACTGGACAGTTAAGTAATGGAACGAAAGGAAATCACGTCCAACTATGTCAAGAAGTCTCCTAGCAAGACTCGGGCGTGTAACCGTGTTACTCAACAAGTCAGGCTCTTAGCATAAGCCGCTGCCGGGTCCAATGCCTTGGGAAATACGTCGAAAATGGGCCATCATGATCCTGTTGATGTGATTACTGGTGCTGACGACTGATTAGCCAATTCAAAGAGGCGGAGAAACTACCTCAGTCTATTTGCTAAACAAGGCTCACAGTGCTTTTGTTATGGGTATTGTGGGAGCTTATGTGCTGCAGGGGTTGAAAGTGACCAGCCTTTCTTGAGTCATGAAAGCTCAAGATGCCTGTGCTGCATTTGATTGCAAAATATATTCATATCAAGAATTCGCCGAAACTTTTCATATTGTGGATTCATTGCCTTCTCAGCCATTTTCCTGCTGAGGAAATATGAAATTCTTCGCAAAAGCAGATTATTTTAGATATTGGCAAGGGGCATGACAGCTGGTTTAAATAAAGTCATGTGCTGGAAGGAGGATGATGCTTGAAATATGGCAATGTTAACTTATTAAAAGAGCTATTGACAATGGCTCTCAATCCCTGTGTGCCGGTTTTCCCTACCATGCAAAGTTAAAAAGACCGAAGATCGCTCTGCAGAATGGGCCGCAACCTGCACCTCGCTGGACGTGCCGATATGGCAATGCCCACTGTTACTTTGAAAAGGAACTTACAGCACAAGTCTCTTCCAGTTTAGTCAGATTCACAACTTGAATTACTATGAGAAGCTGAACAGACTGAAACTCAGTGAGGGTGCACTTGTTGTAATATTTGATTATCGTGAGCACATTCCAGCTCGGAGAGGGGGCCATGTCTTTAAATCCGATGATATTGTTACTGCTGAGGCAGCTGTTTCCGATCGGTATACGGGAATAACGACGATATTATTATATTTCTATCTACGGCATACAGATTATGAATATTATCAATTTACCACGACATATCACGTCGTGGAAGAAACAGAACAATGAGCCAAACACCATTTTCAGCGTAGGTGCGAATGCAAAAGAGAGCTGTGTTGGGATTCACAGAAGAATTTATCAGCTTGTGGATTTTTTGCTTGCGAGCAATTTGGGACAGCCAGCTTTACTTCTAACATTCCTAGCAACTTGAACTATTCGTTGCTCTGCGCTTCAAACTCTCCGGTGGAAGTTTTGATTGTGATGGTGTGAAAAACTCGACCACCTAAAAACTCCCAATCACCCACAACTACGCGGTTACCAATTCAGCTGCTACATCGAACTAGTAGGTACTGTACCTGATGAGGGGAAGTCACCGACAAATCGCTATGTCATGGAGACTACCGCGACTTTTGCCAGCCGGGTAATTATATCGAAACTAGCAATCTTGTTCATATTTTGAACCAGATTGTTGAAAAGCTCAAGCTTCCCAAGATATACTGGAACTACCCGAGAAGAGAACCAGGCCACATCATTGATGTTAGTTTTTGACTTACAAGACTTACGCCTAGTTGGTCTGCACACTTATGTGTCTTCCTCTTTCAATATGGTATTATAAGGTCTATCCTGACTACTTTGGCTGTTACTATCATGTCGACGGGTGAGGCATTCCATACCCAAAGCATCGGAGAAGACGGCAGAGAGCTTGTGCTCGACCGGCGAATTCCTCTCTTTCTGCCCACCGGAGACTCAGCCAAATACGCGCATGATAGTGCTGTATGATGTGAATGGTTAAGACGCTAGATAAACCTCTCCTTAGGAACGTGATAGTCGTTCTCCGACTTTTATATGTTCTACCATCTTCTGGGGGACTTTGATCAGTACGGCGAATGTCCTCATTGCCACTATCCTACTGGCTGACAATGCAAATATATACCTTCCATTCGTCAAACCAAATGTGGTTAAAACAGCGGTCCAAGTCTCTTAATCACATATTGAGCACGTATACCTAATGATCGCATCACTGCAACTCGGTATATGAGCAAGTCGGGCACTTTAAATATTTCATCCATTTGGAATGCTCATGGCCTAACTACACCTTCCATCCAGATATCCTTTCGCTGGGCTTTGCGTGGTGATTAAAACAATCTCAGATTCATGGCCGGCTTGAAGACTATAACAGAAACTAATTCTGGGACAGACGGTCGGAACGCCCGACAGGCATATACTCCATGTGGGGTGGGATAGTGAAGGAGGAGTAAAAGACGACTACTCCGGAAAATGCTTGGTGTCAAGACACAGCCAGTACTTTGCAATCTTCCGCTTATTTTGGAAGTGGGAGCATGCTGCCGTGCTTCCTCGGACATGAGGAAGACCGTATTAATTTTGGCTAACCTCGGTACGAACACTACAAAGAATGGGGAAGATAAATGGACCTAGCAAAAAACTACCTCGTTGGGCGTTGATATTCGCATTCGTCTCTATAAAAAAGAAAAGCCTGTGCTGTACTTCTAGTTGCCAGAGTGTTGTATATTGCTATTATGCAAGCCATTTCGCCATGAACCGGGATTGTTTCATAGTTGATTAGGGCATGTACTCTGCTGCCAATAGTCCCAGTGCGCCTGTCCGCAAGACCCTCGGTTCTCCCCACAATAGGCTGTTCGCTAAAATCTATGAAAGAAGAAAACAGTCAACCTAAAAAGCCAACAAGAATTGAACTAAAAGCAAAAAGCCTCGCCTTTCCTTTCCACCATTAACTTTTACAGTATATAAGTAAACTGAGAATGTCTCCCAACCAGTCCCAAATATCAATCAACCAATTAATCATCAAATGAATCCCTCAACACCTCTTCCGCCGCAATCCCCGCCGTCCACATGCCCGCATCATAATCATCAACCTCACTGTGCTCTCGACCAAAGCGGCTCTTGCGATTTCCATGTCCATGACCATCATTGCCATCGTAACCGTAATCGTCTGCTGTTTTCTCCGCGTACAAAAGGGCGCGCTCCAAGCGACTCACATACCCATCTAGTCGTACATCCTCGTCCTCCTCTTCGTCTTCACAACTCGCCCCATCCCCGCTTCCGCTTCCGCTCCCACTACCACTACCACTACCACTGCCATTATTCCTTCTTGACCCTCCCAGCTTCTCCCTCCAACCCTTAGAATCCTCACTTCCACTATCCCCTTCACTCCCTTCGCTTCCACTTCCCCAGGCCCCCTGTTCCTCCCAACACGAATTCCTCGCGCAGAATCCCAAAAACGCCTTCCACGAATCGTCCTTCCCCACGCCAACCAAAACCTCCGGGTTCCCAATAACAACGAGGCCCTCCTTCGCACGCGTCAGTGCCATGTTGAACCGTCTCTTCTCCCCAATAAGCCCTAATCCAAACGATTGATCCTGCTCAATGAAACGTTTCTCAGCGCGGGTCCGCGTCGTGCATATAATTAGAAACCTCGTTTCTAGGCCCTGGAATGCTTCGACAGGGCCAATGTTGACGTCGTATAGGTCGTGAGCACGGAAGACGCGACGTAGGTGCGCTACTTGCGTTAGGAAGGGGGTTATGACAGCAATTTCGGACTGCATGATGGGACACGGCGGTGTTGTAGTGGGATATGCCTTTTTTGGATTCTTTCTAGAAAGGTTGCTGTTGGGGTAGTTTAGGCTAGCGGAATGGGTAAGGAGGGACTGGACGATGTTCAGAGCTTTCAGAGCCTCGCCAGGATTAAAGAGACCACCGCCAGCTGGACAGTGGAGGATTGCTTCCACGTCGTCTGGTGAGGTATTGCAACTAAACAGGATGGGCCACTTGCGAGGCTTTTTCCATCCTGGCCAGGATGGCACGGGGCCATCTGGGTGGGCTGGGGTAGCGGAAGGAATAAGGGTGTCGCTATAGAAGAGAACAGATGGCATGGCGAGAATGGAGGTGTGGGAGCGATAGTTGCGTGTTAGGTTGGTAAATGCTGGGCGGGGGATTGGAAGCATATCTTGTGTTAGCTTCTTGTGAGGTCCTGCGTTTCGGCGGGAGAGTGGGTGATCGGCGTAGACGGGGCGAGAGGAAAGTCGCTCGAAAAGTGAGACGGAAAGTGCTGTGCTAGTATTTGAGACTCGAGGACCTAGCTGATGCTGATCTCCCGCCATGACGAATAGTGGCAGAGTGGACTTTTCTTCGGTGCCATTACCAGGTCCCTTGATGCATAAGGGTGTGGCGACTACCGTTAATGGAACGCAAACCATAGGTTCTGTAGCTTGCGCTGCCTCGTCCACAATGAGAGCAGTCCAATGAATCATGTCTTCCGGTTCTGGCTTCAAACCGGGAGAGATAGAACATAACATCTCATATCCAACCCTCATCAGGTCGTGATTGGTCAATCGGGCTCTCACAAGCATGTGGGCATCCTTGCACGTCGTCACAACCACTTTATAATTCATCATAGTTTTGAAGGCTGGCAGCGAGAATATATCGTGCTCTGTGTAGGTATACGGCAGCACTTGATCGGGGACTTCTGCAAAAGTCCTCGAAAAGCCATTCAATCTGAACAAATCGCTGGGCTTCAGATACCGCGCCAGGCGCATGACCAGGGTGTCCGCTGCAGGATTGGATGGCGCACAAAGTAAAATATGCGGTTTTACCCTTCCGTTTTGGCGTAGAAGTTGTAATGTGCATTCAACCACGGTTTTCGTTTTACCAGATCCAGGCACCCCCGATATCAAAAAGGGAATACTGCCGTAGTTGCCAGTGATTATCGAGTCGACTGCTTTCATCTGTTCATAGTTTAGATCTCTATCAAACCATCTATGTTCAAATGATCCCTTTGGAAGAACAGTTTGCAGTGTGGCATCATCTGATTCTGGAAACAGCATGTGCCTCAACCAATTTCGACCGTTTTCAATAGACCCGGCGGCGTAATCCCTGACATCCTCATGGTCCCATGGTCTTCCATCAGTGACGTCAACGACAGCCCTCCATAGTGGTACAAACATCTCTGGCTGGACAGTGAATTGGATATTGCACAGTCGAGATGCCGGGAGAAGATGATCGATCCGGAGAACCAGCGTTTCTTTCGCAATAGACATCCCCCACACAACAGCATGGAGCTGATGACCCGAAAACCCCGGTGCTATAGACCCTGTGAGGTTTTTAATATTATGACTTAGCCATTCTGCTCCTTGCTGGGCAAGTTGGGGAAAAGGTATTATTTGTCGAACAAGTACAGTATCTCCTAAACCAACTTTTGGATTGCCGTCCTTAAGACCTGGCACCTGCAAGCTGTAAAGATTCTGTCTACCATCCTGTAATCCAAGTAAGACGTTATAAAGGGCAAGGCCCGGCAGCTCCTGTGCGTAGGTCTTTGCCTCAAGGAGGAGACATTCGTCAAAGTAATAAAGATATGAAGAGGGCGATAAATTCTTGGTGTGACGGGATATCGACACAGGCACGCTCTTGAGAGTGGGTAAATTTTCAAGGGGCAAGGGTTTCAGAAATGCGGCTCCCGCGAATCCAGCCACATAGGCTGTAAAATCAATAGTTTTTAGCGGAGTGCTATACCTATCCACGGCTGGAGACCGATTGACTGCGGTCAGATATGCGGGGACGTAGCTACGCGCATACACATCTGGTTTCCAGGCTTTTGAACGGTGGGCTACTCGGTTGACACCATTATGCACAGGTGTATGACTTGGCCATGTTGAAAGCTGTGTGTCGTGCGAGGATCTGTACGATTGATCGGAAAATGCCTCTCTTCTCTGCTCCAGATGATTGAGCTGCTGACCCTGGGGCCCAGCTGGGGTATTTTGCCCGTTTGAAGTCAGAGGAGGGTTTGCATAGCCAGACGAATGAAGCTTATTTATAGCATCTTGGTGTAAAGGGCTAAACGAAGTGGCCTGACCACCATGCGTTCGCACCCTTGAGTGACTACGTGATCGGTATGCCGTAGCAGCTCCATTCGGGCCATTAGCAAATATTTGTCGACCAGAAGGATCTTTGATTGGAATTGCGCGCGTTCTTCGAAAACGCGTGTTTTGAGAAGCCATCAGTAGCCGGAAATAAAGAGGAAGGAGATATAGAACGCAATAACAAAATGTCTTTGTATTTTCTGCGTAGTGAGATAGTAGGGAGTAGGGATGGTAAACATCAGATGGGGTAGGGAGATTGCTTATCTCGAACAAGCAGAGCATAGGACGCCTTTATCCGACTGCGTAACCAAAGCTCGTCGCCCGGTGAACCCTAGGCTGAGACTTTTGTTGATATGGTTGCGCTGCCGACGGGTTGTCGATGATGCCTCCGCCCGCGACCTCACAACACTCCATGTCAAGGACAAAGAATGGGATAAGAGCGAGTAGAGAAGGGACGACACATGGAAAACCAGCCAGCAGCAAGATTAGCTCCCAAAAGTAGCTACTGTTATCCAACCGCATCAAGGGCTTTGCATGCTCCAGCGCTGTGCTAGTGAACGTCGTACGTTGTGGACGTTGACGACGGAAGATTGACGTTGCTGCTTAGTCAGGGATGATTAAACCTCCCGTCGCAAGTGGCTGGTAACACTCCAAACACTCTCTTCTCTTTGTTCCGCGCGTCGTGCTTCTTTTTCCTTGTTGATGATCCTGATTCCTCTGTTGCTGTGACAGTTAAGAAATATGCGTATGCTACTCTCTGGTGAACTCGAAGGAAGTACCATGTCTAAACCCTAGCTCCTGCAGCAACCTCGCACCAAAGTTTATATTATGCCCAAGAACCCTGGGCCCTAATATCCATTATCTTCCGAATACGAGAAATAAGCCTTCATCCCGGAAGCAGTTACGTGTCTCGCATCCCCCTCTGTATCTAAAAATCCATGATCCTGCTGCCTAGATCGGCTGCCTCCAAACACGTCAGCTATCACCAAGCACTTGCGCGGCATGGTCAACAATAATGAGTCCTTCGGTCATCATCAAAACAAACTCAAGGCGGTATCCGGGCTGTCAAATGAGGGAACTAGCTGGTACCGCATCTCGGATATCCACGGCATAAGTCTTGACGGAAAAGAGGCGGCTTTGTCGCTTTCTATTTTATAAAGAATGTAATGTCAAATGCCGTTCAGCTTATTGCGGTGAGATGCACACTGCTCCGAAATCTGTTGGAATAAAGTCCAAAGCGGCTTACTTTATATTGACTATTGATAAGATGACAAGTGGTGCTGCGGGATATCCGTCAGAATAGCGTTCAGGAACTAAAGCTTGTGTCCGCCATGAAGGTTCACGGTTACACGGACCAGATATTCTCTCTCATATATAATCAGGCTATGGCTTGTGAAAATTGCGCTATCCTTGTTATATTCTTCTTTTTATTTTCTCTTATTTTTTGAACGGTAGTTTTTCAAGTTCATCGTCTCCTTCACTTTATGCTTACGCTCAAGGCTACGCATAACAAGTGATCATTATCACTTTCCTAGTCCCCGGGAAAGTTCTGAAGGAGAATTACCCCGATTATCCTCTGATCAACATGCAACAACATGACGAGCGGAGGCCAAACAGCTCTATATATCTCAACCAATAAGCAAGCAGCATGCAAAGAGACCGAGTCTGTGGCCAGAAGAAGCTTGTTTCGGCGCTAATCACGACCAAAGCCTCATCCCTGCACACGATCTTCAAGCTAAAGAACACGGTCCATGTATATATCCGGTTGTGATATCCAAGATTCGGAAATCAGACGCCAGCAGGGAAGTCTGATAACTCCACAAGTCACCGAGCTCCTCTAAGTTGAGGTTTTTCTATCTCACGTCAGAATGGCCAGTGCTTATAGCCATGGCCCAAATCACCACCACGGAGCCGTTTCACCATTTTCTACAAGTCTGATGGACTGATTCTGGCACGACTAGTCTTCGCATATTTTGTCGACTGATATCGACTGATATTGACAGCATCAAGGGCAACATTTCCCAGCATAACTCCTCTGTAATCGATCTGTGAGAGGAAGTCGCCGTTTCGTTTGATCTCGGATATGCTGGGCTTTTTTCAGAGGGTTTAGTATGTTTAGTACCGTTGAAATTCTGTCTAGGTAATGCATATTATTTACTGTATAGTTAACTGAAGCAACAGGTAGTTTCTTTCTTCCCCTTGAATTCTTCTTCTATCTCAAGTTGAACTGCTGGTACAATACATGCATTACATGTGCAGTGCTGAGATACACAGTACAAAGATTTACAGAGATTGTGCGTACAAGGCGGCGTAAGCATGTAATTTATAATAAAGTTACGGTATTATAGCCGCGCCAAATCGGGACGATGACATAATCTGGCCTATATCTCTGTTTCTCCACGGCATCAAGGCATCAACGCTCATCAGACGCCATCTCAATCTTCTGTTCTCATTCACCAGGAGATGACAGACATTTGGAGGAGGTTTGGTGGTTTAGGGGTACACAGATCCATGATGGCCGATTACCCTTGTGTGTCTGAGGCTCTGCTTCTGTCAAGGACCGTATATATTATGTATACTGCCTGTATTCCTCATATCATGTATGTAATCTAATAGCTTCTTAGCTTAGTCAGCGATCAGCGAGTACGCGTCATATCTACCGGGCGCGTCCTCTTAACCTTAATAGAATCAACCTTATACAGTTCCTAATAGCTTCGCTGTTTCTTCCGTGTAATAATGATGCTGATATTGATATTGGTATATCAAAAGGACCAGTCTCATATGAGGGTGCTCATGAATGCTCAAATTCATTGGTTTCAGGCAATATCTTCATCTCGGCTATAGATTTGGCACAAGCGTCAGATTGTCCAATATTTGGCCATCAAACCCGATCGTTCTCTCTCAAAATCAACCTGATTGATTTTTCCCACAAATACTTTCATATTTTGTATTTGTGCTTATTTTGTTGGCAAACATCTCTTTGCTTTTTACTTTCACCGCCACGACCGTTGCCTTCATTGTCTTGTCCCTCCAGTTATCTGCCCGTAGGCTTTGGCTAGGAGCGGGATGCGAATTGCTATGCTATGGTGCCCACTCAGATCGAGCTACGCTTTCTTGTTAGCGGCTAATCGATGGACTCGCTTATGAGGCACTTATTTTGGGGCTTCGCTATGCTGTTTCTCCATAGCCTTCCTGATCTCGAAAGGAGCCCTCCAAATATTCCACCGTGGGTTGGGCGGCTTGCGCTTTTGAGCACCAGAGAAAAGGACATGAAAAGGCTGTCTTTATCTTGCTCTCGTAGAGGGGAGATATGCGGGGTAGCGCAGCCCAGGCAGGTTTTACTATAGATTATTTGGCTACCGTGCAAACATTAGCAGTCATATCCTATGCCCTTAAGGTTTTATCCGGTGCGCTCAAAGATCGTTTTGATTATAGTCGGACTATTATTCAGATGACACACCTGCTTTGCTCTTCGTCGTCTAGCGCCGTCAAACGTGCTAGGAATTCCTCTTCATCTTTGTTGTAGAGAAAAGTGAAACGTCTTTGACCTCTCTGTTTTGCTCTTACTCTCGGCTTTTTGGGTTTTCTTTGGGGTCTAGAAGTAGCGGTGTTTTCTTTCACCTTTACTAGGGACTACACACTGCTTGTGGCCTTAGTGACTTTTTTTTGTTTTGTTTTGGAGAATGCCTTTATACACAGCTTCACGCGCCGTCCTTGTTTCCTATATCCCCCGCTCCAACAACGGCAACGCCCAGCAGCTCTTCAACGTCTGATTGCTTTTCCATCTACAACGCTGAGTGGAAGCTCGCGCCAAATGGGTGACTTTGGATTATCAACATCAAGTCCTTTGCGTCCTGGAACTTTTAAATCAGGCACAGATTTATTCACCGTCATCCTATGTCATTTCCATACATCCGTCTTCACAACTATTCGATCTTTCAGTCCTGCTCCCTTCACGAAATCTCGAGTATCAGAAGGTCTCTGTTCCCATCACCGGAGACGCTGTGATTGGGGTTGGATCCCTCACCCATAAAAGCTTCTCGCTCGTTCTGGCGCCCTGTCTACGCCCGGCTTTTTCTACATTTCTATCAACTCTCCTCGCAAGTCTTTTTACTCGAATCTACAGCTTTAATATTCTCTTTCCACGCAACGCAGCTTCTGTTTGCCCTTACCGTTTCAACTCACCGTGGGGATTTCCTTGCTGACCGTTTGCCCCTTGTTCTTCCGATAAAGTGTCGTGGGTTCTCAACATCAAGCCCTGGCAAGAGATGGCCACATCCTCCTCTGGGCCTGCTAAGGCACAAACACCATGTCAGTTCAGTGGGGAGGCATGCTCGACTGAATCAAGACATTACCGTAAAGTAATTTCGCACATCTTCGGTCGAAACAAGAAGTGCACGGTGGGTATTCCAGAGTGCGTATGGATATACTACTGTCGGAAGCACTATCAACGGGCCCGGTACCGGACCGCGGAGTGGCCATTTCGCCAGTGTGATCTGGCTGTCGACACTATTGAGAACATGCGTGCTTGGGGCGGCGTGGAGAGTTTTAACCTCCAGCTTCGTCGAAGGGAGACTCAGCGAGCCACTGGACTAACGAAAATAGACGATGGTATCAAGGTCAGAAAGGAAAAGAATCGAGACAAAGATCGGGACATGTCACACGTCAAGTCCGAAGGCCGCGAGCTCAGCCAGCCGTCTCCAGGCACTAGGGCAGGTGCCTTCACCCCAATTAACGCCGGCTCACTTGCGGTCCCTTCGAAAATGGATGAGTCGGACTATGAACCCGGCGATGACGGGGAGAAAATACCCGCGGATAATGCTCCATCAGAGGTGAAGAAGAAGAGGTCGCCAACCATCGTTCCCCACCCCGTCCCCAACTGGCTCTACAGTCGGGTCGGCAAGAACAAAACCTTTGATGAAATTCTCGAAGTCCTACATGAACTCCGTCGACATCTAACGGCAATAGCCCAGCAGGAGGAGATCCCCCACTTCCCCGACATCGAAATCCTGCCAAACCTACGTCCACGTGCTGCTGCTCCCCGTCGCAACGTCCGTCGTGCTACTCGCCCTACAACTCGCCCTTCTCGTCAACTATCTAGCACCCCTACGCTCACTGCTACTACTACTACCGTCCCCGTTGCTGTTCCCGCTGACGCCGTCACTTCTAACTCCACTCAAACCAAGCGCCCTGCTACCCGTTCTCCCAGTCCCCGTCTCGCCGATCCCGGTGAGGCTCCGATTGATCAGCCCGCGCTGCAGACTACCAATCCTCTCTCGCCAACAGCCCGTGTCGCTACCCACCCGAGCATCAGACCTCCTGCTGGCCCCGGCAGTGTTAACAGTAGTCCTAGCCATGGCGATGATGACGATGCAAGCAATGCTTCCATCAACTATGCTATTCTCCAGGCTGCGCGTGCCGCCATTTCAGCTCAAGATCGGAAACGTCGTTACTCCAGAGTCTCCAAGCGCGGCGGGGTCAAAAAAACGGAGAAGGGGTAAAAGCACGTTTCAAGTGCTGCAGTGCTTGTTGAAGCCTTCGTCTATAATACAATTAGGGTTGAGGGATGGGTCGTTGACATACATGTTTTAAGGTTTGTATTGAGCTGGTTACTCGCGTCATTCTTTCTCGTTTAAGTTTTTCTACTAATTATCTATTATTGGATTACTATGGATTTTATTCATGTCTTTTCATTGATTATCTATTTTACCTCGTTGGTGACCGTATGATCGGAGCTAGTATCTCTCCCCTCAACGGCGGGCTATTTGCGTCTCTTATCGCGTTTCAAGTCTTTGTTCACGTTGACGTCGCTCTACTAGCAGTGAGAGGCTATTTGTTTGGTTTGTTTATACCATTGCTATATCCCTCATATTTTTCAAACATTTTGTTTGTGCTTTTCTTTATCTACGATACCACCCCACATGTTTGCGGTGTTTGGGGGCTGTTTGTTGTGTTACATCTGGTTGAGCTATACAGTCTTTCATTATGGCGGTGTTTTCTTTCCTCGTCTTGCTTTGCTTGGTAGCCCTTTCCTTGCATTTATTTCCCGCCTCATTATCTGATAGGTGTTGGACGTTTGACCTAGCTGCATTACAGTTTTCCTAGGAAACGATTTTAAACCTTTTTTTATTCTTTTTCAAGCTCCTGCACCCGTTCCTTATTTAATCGAGCTCTTATATCTTCCTTGCCTGCCTCTTATCCACGAATTCTTTTGGCCGAACAATGTTCAGTTATGTTGTTTTACCAAACCCCTAACGCGCTGCTCTGTTTGTTTCAAGACTTGTTCTCATGCTACTGACTTTCGATCAAAATAACATCTATGTTTCATCAATTCCTATCCCGCATTGCATCTCCAATCCGAATATTCCTTTCTTTCTTTGAAATTGCTTATGATATATCTGCAATGCTACAGTCACGGTGACATATGTGGAAAATGTTCGGAGGCATCTATCAACAGTTACCAGCTATATTATTACTTGAATTTACGTTCAACTAATCCTTTGCCATTATCTCTCCAGCTCAGACCTTCCCTGCATTTACCATCTTAACCAACCGAATTCTCTTTGTCCGTCTCATACCACATTGACGGTACCATCAACGCAATCCCAAACACCATCAATATACCCCACCTTCCCCGTCTCAATTCTCACCTTTCAACTCTACATAACGGCCCATCCTGCGTCGGCGGTTCATCCTTCGTCCTAACCGTCCACTTCTCACTACCCACCGTCGTCGGTGCCCAAAACAACCCCCAAGGATCCCTTTGCCTTTTTATCATCAATGACCGCTTATACTTCTTCCCCCAAAAGCCCCGCTGCCAATCGGGTTCCAACACATCCGCCTCATTCACATATGCCCCTCCCCCCACCCTCGTCACATTACGGATCCTATCCATATACCCATTAAACCTCGCATGATTGCGCAGCACCTCCTCTGCTGGTGCTCCCGCCGTCACATCGCCCATCCACACATCCGCATACATCACCGTTTTCCGAAAGGCAGGATTGACCCCGCTATCCGCGCCGGGCCAGCCCGCAATCGCCTCCGTGGGCGTCATATGTATGCCGTGAAATGTATATCCGGCCTCGACGATCTCGCGCACTGCCCCCATCGTATCCACGTATAGCTCTTCGTCATCCCAGTTAGCGCGCGGGAACAGGCGGCTGGCAAACCATAAGCCGCTGCTGGACGCCATTCCGACGCCATTACTCCCGGAGCTTGAGCGCAGGGAGGTGGTTGGTTGTGGATTTACAACGGGGATGCCCATGTCGTTGATAGTGTCAAAGAGGGGCTGGAGGGCATCCAAGGTATGTTGGGCGGTCATGCTCGGTAGCTCAAAGTCGTTGGTGAAGGTATAGAAGCCGTTGATGTTTGTGATGTAGTTGTAGGTGGTGCCGCCGAGGTCGCAGAGATGGGAGCTGTAATGGAAGTAGGTGTTTACGGCAGCCCAAAACGTTTCAAGGTCTGGGCTGTTGGCTGAGGTGAAGTTAAGGGAGGAGAGGGTGACGGGGATGGGCGGATAAGCTTTTATGATGGCGGATGTGATGACGCCGTAAGTGCCTATCCTGAATTTAGTCGTTTATGCTACAACTATATTGACAACGGTTAGGTGACTTGGAAAAGGAGACATAACAGGACCGCCTCCCCTCGAAGCCCAAAATAGATCTTCATTCTTCCCCAGTTCCGCGGTCACAAACCTCCCATCCGCTGTAACCACCTGGAATGACAATACCTGGTCCGAGCCCAGCCCATATAACGAAGCTAGATTTGAATGGCCTCCGCCGGCCGTCCAACCCCCAAACGCTCCCACGCTGTACCCGTTCGGCACAACCAGAGTCATGTTATGCTTTTCCATATGGACATACATCTCCCACGACTCCAGTCCGGCACCGACTCGGGCGGCCATGCCGGTATACCGTTCATCACCTTGCCCGACAGTATATTGCGGAACGAACTCGAAGGACTTCAAATGGTGGGTCCAAATACTCAGTGCACCAAAGCCGGCCGATTTACCGACGAAGTCATGTCCAGTGTTCCTACCAAGAAGGTCAGGAGAGGATATTTATACTCACAGTGCATGTATATCAAGGGGGTCTCTCACTTGATAACCAGCCTCAAATTCCGCCTCCTCGCAAAATTCATAGCAATCTGGACATGCCGTACCGTCGTCGCATTCACCACGTATACCGGATACCCACCCTGTCTACACTCCCTCTCCTCCCCATCCCCACCGCGCCGCGGAAACCCACAACTATTGCCCACGGTCCACTCCGTAAACATATTTATCGGATCATTAAGCCAAAACCTCGTCTGTCCCGCCTCTGTCCGCAACCACTCACACTTCTCCCGCTCCGCATCGCAGTCCGCATAGCATGCCGACGCCGCTGGTGCTGGCTTGAGCAGCACGCCGCGTAGAGAGTCGTTTATACGATGCCAGTCGGCGAGGGTGGGCCAGTCAGGGGTGCTGGGGTGAGCGCGGCAGGGTCGCTTGTCGTGGTCCGAGATGGAAGGGCTGGAAATGTCGCCAAATGCTATGTCCGGGAAGGCGGCGATGTCGATGTCGGTGAGCACTTCGGCCTCAAAGGGAAAATTCGCGCAGGTTACTGTTGTGGCGAGGGCGAGTATCATGGTGAAGTTTATGGGATGCATGGCTGCGACCGACTGTGCTCAGTTGTCCGTAAAGAAGACCGGAGCTGAGCGGAGATATATTTATCTCAGTTGGGGCGGGGTTATATATACATATAATCGTTCATTGCATCGGCCTGGATAACCAGGAACTTTTCATCTACTCGCGCCGAATACCGGATTTGTATTACCTTTCCGCTTTGCATGCTCGCCTTCCGAACCCGATCCTGAGGAGAATCTGGATGCAAATTCAAAACAGGGGAAGATGGTATATGAACAATATAAAGCAGAGCTGGGGCAGGAAACGGGTTTCCATTCCCAAAACCTATTTCTAGCAATTCCGCACTTTGTGCAAGCTTGTTGTTCCCCTGACATGTATGCATATCATGTGGGAAGAAACCAACCCAATATATATAGCATGGGCGAAGCTGGTAACAGCTGATACCACTGTTATCACATTACCTTGTTGCCCCATGCGCGTAGATTAATTGCACATAAGAGTTGAGATTTCTTGTTGCGTTAAACCAGCGGTAACTGTATGAGAGCTTTGTTCGAGACTCAAGCCTCTCGCCTGGCGTTAATCTAAATAGAACCTTTGTTCCAGAAAGACTTGTGGTAACAATCTAGATTTTATAAATTTACTCCTGTATCCCAATGACGGAACTGTCTTCTCATTGCATAAGCCACAATAACAAGCCCCGGCCGATTGACCACGAGATTTAACAAGTCCCTGGATCTCGGTCTTAGACCCGGCCGGGGGTATATCGCGCATCTCGTTCAGCTCTAAGTTAATATCGCCTAACCGATGCGCAATGCAATCTATATGGCCTTTTCCCAGAAAATCCGGAGTAAGTTGAACCTTTCACGTCCCAAATGACATATTCTATATGTCGAAAGCCTGGTATGTCACCGATACGCTCTGACCCCTGAATGGCGGAAAAAGAACACGAACGGTCAATTCACTTCCCTGAGATTGAATAATTGGTTAGGGCTAGGGCTGAAACGGTTCGGAAATGGCTCGGCGCCGAGCCGAACCACTAGCGCCGGGTGATTTCCTCACAGACGGGTAAATGGGAACGGGCGGAGGAAAAGCGATGGAGAAAAAAATAAAGTTAGACAAAAAAGAAAAGAAGAAATACTTGAATCTGCCCACACTCAGAATCGAACTGAGGATCTTATCATTACTAGTGATACGCTTTACCACTAAGCCACGCGGGCGTATTTTCTTGACATCGGAATGGGGGTTGCTGAACTATCAACCATGCCGTAGTACGTCTGCAATGCAAGCACGATGTAACGACCGAGACATAACAATCTATCAAATTGTCAGAAGCAGGTCTGTAGCTCTTCTCGGCACCGTGAACATACTCGGGGATAGGAAAAGTCAACCCTCTTTATAAAGCCCTCGACCAATTCAATGTCG
Organism: Helicocarpus griseus UAMH5409; assembly: GCA_002573585.1. Lineage (NCBI taxonomy): Eukaryota > Fungi > Ascomycota > Eurotiomycetes > Onygenales > Ajellomycetaceae > Helicocarpus > Helicocarpus griseus. Next base: position 18,419 of record PDNB01000170.1, on the reverse strand, counting down.
CACCGGCTGAAAAAGCCTGCTTCCAGCAGAAACGTATAAATTGGCGCACAGCATTCCAAGTTACTAGTACTACTATGTAGTAACGTTCGTTGATAAATTATTAAGGAATAAGCAAAGGAGGCAGTCCATACCGTACCGGGGGACTGTACATCAGCATCAAGTATACTACAAATGTCTTAACGACAACCTCAAGGCCAAATACATACATGTACACTCCAAGGATAAGGTTGCATATAAAGCATCCCCAGTTTAGAAAGGAGATAAATATACAGTACATACATACATGAGGATATCCACGTAGTAGCAAGAAAAGAGGGAAACAGGAAAGGATAATTGAATGTAAAACAAGAGGAAACAAAAAATATAGGTTATAACCAGGCTCTCAAAACGGATTGACCCACTTCTTCTTCATTGCAGCAGTTTTTGCCTTCTTCATCTTGTTAATGTAACCGATGACTTCGGTGTATTTGGCCTTCTTTTGCCCGTTTCTCTCCTTCTTTTGCTTCGCCTTTAACTCCGTCAGCTTCTTTTCAAAGTGCTTTATTTCTGTGTCCAGGTAGTTGTTAAGGTTATCGATGCTCTGCTTGGTAATTTTTTTCATCCAGGCATTCCATTTCTGCTCCAACCCCATGGGAGTGTACTTTTGCGCATATACTTTTCCCCTGCTTCCTCTTCCGAGGGGTTGGGATGTCGCACCGTCGAATTTAAGGTTTTGCATCTGCTTTTCCAACTCCCCCATCTTTTTCCCCACGCGCTTCGCTTGTATTTTCAGGATGGATTGGACCTTTGTTTCTGTGTGGTACTGATAGACAGCCAGAACATATTTGTATTTCATGATAGCCTTCACGAATTCCGATTTGGCAAGACTCCCGATAGGAAACTTGAGAAAGTCGTTGCCTTGGAGTGCTTTCTCTATCTTGGCCTGCCCGAGGATTTTGGTCCCCGCCCACACCTGTTTTCATAGCGACATTAGCCCGAAACCCTTTGCAGCGGGAAAGACATAAGCTTACCATTTTCTTTGCATTGTTGGCTGCACCTGGTAAAAGGAAAAACTCTTCAACGTATTTTTGTTTATTGGGAAGTTCGTCGGTAATTAACTGACTCGGAAGACGTCTTTTTGGACCCAACTGTCTTAACAAGGCAGCAGGTGTCTTGTGCCAGTAAGCTTCGAAGTTTGTGCAAAAATCGACCTTTCTCCTTGTCCTACCACCAGAAGCACTTTTCCAGGGATCGTCGTATCGGTTACTGGGTTTGTTCATTTCCTCATTGAAAAAGCGGCTAATAACTTGGCCCTCAAGAACATGTTCGGCTTGAAGTTGCTGTTGGCCTTTTGCTGGAGACCGTGGATAGTGTGAAGTCGGCTGAAGGGCGAAGCTGAAATCATCGCATACTCCCGGCCGTGCTGCAGCAAAGATATACTTTGGCTTATGATTCTTTTTCTATAGTACTCAGAGGATCAGTAGCTTGAAACGTGCGGACAGGGAAAGATTGAAGCTGTTGCTCTACCTTGAGCTTGTCGTAAAGATCCTGTCTAGAGTCGTATGGCGTGTTAAGTTTAATATCACGACAAAAATTGACATCTTTATCACCGCGTTTTTCAAAGACGTTCAAGTGGACGTCGCGTTTCCCTTTCCCTTTCCCCTTTGCGTTTGATGGAGGATTCTTCTTTGGGTGAGGATTCTCCAGGGCGTTCAGGACCTTCTGACTCCAGACTTCGACGTTTGCGCAATTCTCGCAGGATGAATTATTCTTGCCGCCCTTGCCGCCTTTGCCTGAAATCGGAAATTAGTTTGAAGGGTTTAAGGATATTTGCTAACGTTTCAAGGATCCAGCAGAGCTCACCCTTTTTACCCTTGCCCTTACCACCTCTTAAAGGACAAGTCTGGTTGTCTTCCTTCTTATCCTTTGGCTTGTTCTTATCCTTTGGCTTGTTCTTATCCTTTGGCTTGTTCTTGTCCTTTGGCTTGGTCTTATCCTTTGGCTTGTTCTTGTCCTTCGGCTTGTTCTTGTCCTTGGGCTTGTTCTTGTTCTTTGGCTTATTCTTGTCCTTTGGCTTATTATTATCCTTCGGCTTATTCTTGTCCTTCGGCTTATTCTTGTCCTTCGGCTTTTTCTTGTTCTTCGGTTTCTTCTTGTTCTTTGGTTTCTTCTTGTTCTTTGGCTTTTCTTTCGGTTTGTCTTTCGGCTTGTCCTTTGGCTTTATTTTGGACCACGGGAACTTGAACTTGCGGGGAGCTATCTCAGAGACTCCCCCAATAACCTGGGCGTCACACTGACATTCGCCCAGCGTGTAGCCATTGCCATCGTCATCATGAAGAAGGCCCCCAGGATCCAGACCTGCCACGGCTGTCCCATTGCCACCACACTGGAATGCCGGAGTCAGCCATCCATTTCCTCAACTATAACGTGAAATATAGTCAGATAAGGGGAGTAGGAGGGGGGGCGCGGGGGTGGGGGTAGGGTGATAATTTGAAGAAGTCACATACGCCAATGGTCTTCAGACCTGTCTTCCCACAGAATGCCTGGCACGGCTGTAGGGACTTTTCCCTACAGCAATCCCCAAGATAATTGAAACATAAGCCAGTCTTCTCATAGAGGGATAACACCTCCTTGTCGGAGCCCTGGGGCCAAGCTATACCAGCGTCCAAAGCATTTAACGAAGGCAGTACGGCGCCAAAAAATAAGAGGGACGATAAGGTGGTCCTCATCGTGATGGTGGCTAATATAAAAACATGGGCATAGAAACGCGGCACCGGAGAATGGAACCAGACTTGGTCATGATAACGAACCGAAGAATGGGAATGCTCATCATATATGAACTTTTGAGGTAGTTCATTCTTGCCTCCTCCCCCTTCATCACAGCAGCCGCCGGCCAGAATATCGGAATGCTAAACTAAACCATGCAAGCTAAAAGAGAAACGCAGGGATCGAGTATATCCCGTTATGAAGGATAGCAATACATCTCCGTATCTCCGTGTTTTGGCGCCTCGGACATGGATTGACCACCCAGAAATAGAAATACCACGCACGTCCATACTTACCTTATGAGTGGATCGAAGGTTCGAAATCATGCTGTAGCCTGTCAGCCTCAATATGCAGTGAGAAAGGCACGCTATAATGAACTAATAGCCCCATCGTCTGGGGGCCGGGGACCATGGGCCATGAATTAATTGTGGTGTTTTTGCAGGGAAGCACGAACACACTCATAATATTTAAACAGATATTCGTATCATGCATTTTGCGTTTAAAATCTTTGAAACCAAGAACACCAAGAACCTTCGATCAGCGCTTGAAACTTCATTTAAATGATAGAATATTCGAGATCATGAAGTCAGGAGCTGCCAAAAATGGTCCTCGTGCCAACGTGCATGCTGGGCCGGGCAAGTCGTATCATGATGACCATTCGCTGTTTAGCGACAGGTACTTTCTCAAAGAGAAGCGAAGCTTAAAAAGGTTAACAACAGCTTGAACTGAAGATTCCTCAACCTGGAATAATGATTGCTTAAAACCGATCGGGATTTTCGCACTGGGGGCTCATCGTCTGGTTAGCAGATTCAGAAAAGGATGTTCTAATATGGTCTCAATCTTTCTAGCGTAGCACATCGGGCTTATCTGCCGCAGCATGCCAGTTGGAAAAGCATATCAATCTTTGAATTTTCCAAGTGAAGAGGCCAGGCACAATGTTAATGGTGGACGAAAGTAGCATGCGTTTTCCAAAGTCAAGAAAATATGGCTTGCCATGCGATAGGAGACTAAGTCAGACTAAGAATGGGCTTAGTAGACCAACAGGAGTAGAACACCGTGAGTGCATGTGCCTGGCAGTTGTACAGGGAAGAGCAATCCTGAGTATTATTATTATCTCGAGGCGGTGAACTTCGGGGTTACATCTGCCAAATCCATACAAGCTCAATAAAGTATATCGTTTTATGCGACGTTGCGTTGAGACGATGGGTCTATGACCCTCACTTCCTGGCTTCTTCGAATATCATGACAGCTGGCTGGAAAGATGGCAGTAGGTTCAACTGTTTAGTAGGCTGATACAAATTCCTGCATTTATTATTATCATCATTGCCAATGGAGAACCGCTCAACGGCGGCAACGACTGCGGGAGGAAGGGTGGACCATCAAAAAGGCTGATTGCGCTTCTTCCAGCTGTCGTGGCGGACAGAAATCTCTATCCCTGTATTAATTAAGGACGTTCAAATGGGGCTGCAATGAAGCGCTTGCAAGGGGTAACTCGTATAGCAGTGGATATCGTGCCTTCGATGGCAGACGGTGGTTGAAATTGAAAACGAGTCTAAAATAGACTTATTTTAGCTTCAAACTTTGTTTGTGCACTAAAGGGATAATCCAGCCTCACCGGGGTTCAAATGTCAAACGTCAATTCCTTTTTTTAGAGTCTTCTCCGGCATGTTATATGTTACATGCAGATGATATCCCTGATCCGCCAGGATTATATCCCAGCTTGCCACTTGGCAACAACAATCCGCCGGTGCAACATCTCGCGGCAATACCAGGATCGTCGTCCTAGCGAGATACGCTATTCCTGATATAAAAATAGCATTCGGTTCAGTTGACGCTATCCCGGGGTCGGGATGTTACGAAGCACATTAACTTGTTGCCAGTCCCTGACCCAGCGGGCTCCCAGCCTCCCAGCCTCCCAGCCGCTGAATTGGCGCTTTGAACTCTGCAAATAATGATAATGACCCCAGGAGTTGATAGCTCCAGATACGGGCCTCCAGGGCCTCCACCCCTCATTGCTCGCCGCTGACTATCTCTCCCATCAGCATCAACAAACATCAAGACGCCCTTCACGTTCAGCAAAGAGCTCGAACTAAACCATGGACAGATTTCCCCAGGAAATCGTCTCGGTCATCCTCGACTATCTAAACACAGGAAAGAGGAAGCGGTCTCATCTACTTCGCTACGTGACCATCTCCCGCCAGTGGCAGTATGCAGTCGAGCGCCTCAACCTCAACGGGCTCGAGTTTGAGAGCACTGAGACTGACCTGGCTATGTTTGCAGACCTCTTCAGGCCATCTCAGAGTCATCGGAGCACTCTAGTCAAGGATGTTGTTTATAACATTGTGCTGCCCAAATACAGCGACGCGGCGTGCGGTAAAGTTGAGACTGAGAGTGACAAGGAGAGCAACAATCGTGTATTTGCGGAAGCAATCTGCAATTTGTTCAAGATCCTCAAATCGCTGGACAATGAAGAGGTCAGACGTGCTGGTGGATTGATGTTGGATATTCAAGCGTATTCGCCAATGGACACTCATCGGCGACCGAACAGTGAGAAGAAGAGAAACGATACCCGCCGTGGGAAGCGCAAGGATCTCTGGACAAAGAGATACTGGGCGTCATTCCTGCAATTGAAAGACCATGATTCGATTCCTGTCTTGTCAAATGTGTCAATTTTCTATACCCGCGCCAGCTATCATTCGCGCAATGTTGAGCCGGCATCGGCAATAGCCATCATGTCCAAGCTGAAGGGCTTGAAGACTTGCGACATGTCGTTTAGTGATAGAGAGGTTATTGGCCGCGAAGTACGGCAGATGAATCGAAATAGTATGTCAATTATACAAACCTCTATCTTGTGATATTGATTGATCTCAAAACATACGCCTTCAAAATTTTGACCTTTCTGGCACACGTCATTCTTTACAATAGCCTAACTCATCACCCAGACTTTGCTCAGTCTCTCTCCACCTTTCCCAATTCAATAGACAGCATCGCCCTCGAACTAGGCGCAAAAGACTCCTTCGACGAATCTACCACCCCACAAAACCTCCTCCCCCCCTCCTCCTCAGCCACGGTTGACCCCCTAAACCCAGCCCTACACACCTTCATCAACCGTGCAAACCTCAAAAGCATAACCATCCAGGAACACCTCGTGACCCCCGACCTCTTTTGGCCCTCATCCTCCCCATCACCAACCGCACCTCCGACCACCCCCATCTGGCAAAACCTCCGCTCAATAGAAGTCCACATGCAACTCTCCACCGTCGACGGCGGCTGGTATTTCATGCCAGACACCCGCATCGTCCGCCCAGAGGACACAACCAACAACCCCGCCTCCGCCGCCGACGATGAAGAGTATGATTCCGACACCTCCACAGAATCTTACCAAGACTCCCTCTCCGACCCCGCCGACATCAACACATTCCGCCGCATCCCCGATCCCGCAAGGATGAACCCGCTGCTCATCGCCATGGCGCGCGCGGCGCGCCACGCGCCGGTGCTGGAGAGGATGTGGCTGACCGTCCCCGGCGGGGAGATGGAGCCGAAGTATCCCCGGAGAGGGGGTGGTAGGGAGGGAAAGAGGAGGAGGTTTGAGATTATGTATCTTGCTAGGCGGGTTAGGGATGATGTTTATGGTGGGGATGGGGGGGGTGGGGAGCAAGGGGAGGGGGAAACGGAGGGGAAGGGGGAGAGGGAGACGGAGAGGGACAGGCCGAGGTTGATTTGCCAGGTTGATGAGTGGAGGGCGGATGGGGAGGTGCAGGGGGAGTGGGCGCGGGTGTTGGCGCCGGATGGGATTGTGTTGTATAACACGGATGATTATTGAGATGGCATGATCATGGTAGTGGTAGTGGCTGGCGATGTCTTTGCGAGCGGAAAGCAGGATTTGGAGGGAAAGGGCAGAGACTTCTTTTTCGTTGCTGATGCTTGTGCTGCCACCCGTTAGGCCTCGGAGATGGGAACCTTGTACATGTACTATGAGAGTTCACATCTTAGATTTGTATAGAGGGAGAGATCAAGAACACGACGAAAGCGGGTAGATGACTTGACAGGAGTTGATTCAAAGCCGTGAGAAGATTTATATATATCTCCATCTAACTAACACAGGTCTAAAAAAAGAAACAAAAAAATTTGTACAATACACTATTTATTTATCAACTCCCACGTATGCCTTGGATAACGAGAAACAGCAAAAAAAAAAGCAAAAAGAAAACGAAAACGACAAAAAAGAACCACACACAGCCGTGTTCTATCTATCATACAACACACCCTTCCCCCAAAACCAAACTCCTCTACCAACTATACCACTGCCTCTGCCCATAAATCTTCCGATCCATCAACGGCACCCACAGCCGACTCCTCCGCTTCCTCTCCTCCTTAGCCTTGCGCTCCTCCCACTCGCGAATCCGACTCTTCTCCTCCTTGAGCACAACCGTCAAACTCGTATGCGGCAATTTCAGCAAATTAATCGCACCGCGCGCCCTGTGATCCAGATCCCTCCCAAACGTACCCCGACCCACCCACGCCTGCGCAATGTAGATAGCCGAGCGGTCCGTGATGGTCTTCTTCGTGCCATCCTTGAGCGTAATCGTAAGCGGGCTCGCCTTGGACGGGGCCGCCGTTACACCTTGATCCTCCACAGCCGCCGCCGTCTCCGCATCGACCTTGTCCCTCCCCAACCCCATCCCGTGCACGACAATCGCCTCATTGCGCGCATGCTCCAGGTGCTCCCGAACATCCTTGGCGACCTTCTTGGGGCTAAACCGCATTTGCAGGATGGCATCGTCGATATTCTTCCCCGCAATCTGCCGGGCAACCATCATGAGCTTCTTCACGCTGGTTTTGAAGAAGTGGCTCTTCGCCAGCGACTCGCGCTCTGTCCGCGCAATCTCTTCCCGCCGCGTTAGCCGCCCGCGCTTCCGGATGGCGCGGATCACCATCTTTCGCTCCCACCGTGCCCGCCGGTTAGGGAAGGGGACTAGCGCCCGCTCGACGTTGCCTAGGTCTCGCTCGCTGAGAGGCGGGTTGGAGGTGGGGGCGGAGTCGGCGGCGGCATCATCATCGGTGGTCTCCTTGGTGGGGCGGCGTTGGGGTTTTCGGCCGTCGGGGGATATAATGGGGCTGGGGACGATTTCGTCGTCTTCGGCGAAGATGGAACCCGGGGCGAGGGAGCCGCGGTTGATTTTGGGGGCGGCGGATTGGTTGACTTTTAGATGGTCGTTTTTGGGCTTGGAGGTGGTGGTGGAGGTGGTGGTGGAGGGGGAGGGGAGGGATTTGGAGAGGGAAGGGGTGGCGCGGAGGAGGGATGTGGTAGTGAAGGTGCGTCTGGAGAGGTAGAGGGAGGCTGCTGTGGTTGTGGTTGTGGTGGTTGTTGGGAGTCGTGGGCCAGCTATATCGGAAGTGAGGTTAGAACTTTAGGAACGACGGATAGCGGGTGCGATTGGGGGCGAATTGCGACCTACCTGCACGGGACAGCTGCCTCGACGTAAAGGCAGCACATGCAGCGGCCATGATTGCCAGCTGTAGAAGTCAATGGGCCTGGATGGCTGGAGTAGCGGGCGTTGTCAGTCTGTTCTCCGCTGCGGTGAATCCATCAAAAGTCGGAGGAGGTTGAAAAGAGAGCAGCCGCTAGGCCGCTTTGGGCCCGGAACAGAACGCCGATTCTCCGGATAGAGCTAGTCACGTGGTTTGCTTACGTACTCTTGGCATTCCCAATCAGGCAATGATGACTCCAATTTTAATTACCAAGTGGAAGAGAGACACAGCATTGGAGCCAGCCAGCGGATTAAATGAAAAACCCATTGTATTTAAAATCACCATCAGAGTGGAACGAAAGCAAAAAACTCAACCCAAGGTTGAATTGCAGCACATAGAATAGATCACCAAATAGAATGAAATTATTCCAAGGTAAAAGTATAAAGACATGATAAGAGAGAAAAAAAAAACAGTAAAGAAACATAATGCAGAATGGCGTATAAAACACATCACAAATTGAAAAGCCGAGGAGAATTCAAACCGCATTGAAAAGATATCGGCCAGCCTTCCCAGATACTAGATCATTTCGAGATGTTTTGCTCGGATTTCGGGGTCAGGAGTGGAGGAGTAGAAACATAAGCATAAATCGGCAGAAGGGAGGGGGGAAGAGATGGGTAGCATGTAGGTAGTGAGTAGAGGAGCAGGGGATAGGAGAGGACGTATTGCATGGGTATTATGTGTTATTAGGTGCTCTGCCAGGTAACCAGTACATTTGAAACATAGGAACAGAACGGAGACGGAGATAAAACGATAGGAGAGACATGATCGCATCAACATGGCAATAAATTAGTATTAAATCTGTTTTCCGTGTCATTGGAGCGGTTTATCCTGGTCCTTGTCCTGCTCCTGCTCCTGCTTCTGCCCCTCTGGTTTTGACGCCTGCAACATGGCCCGGAAATCATCGTTGCTTTTCTTCGCCGGCGCCGATTGACTATTGGTAACTGGCGCGAGGCTCGAATCACCAGTCTTTCCCTGACCGATAGTACCAGCAGGCGCAGCGCCACCCCTCTTCACACCCAATCCACCCCGCCGTCCCGAGCCCGGTTGTGCAGGTCGACGAATCGGCCCTGCCGGCTGAATCATCATCTTACCCGACGAGACTGTTTCTTTCCCCTTTTTCCCCTTCTCCTTTCCAACAAGAATTCGATCAACCTTGCGTTCAGGCGCCTGCTTCAGCATTTCGGGTACTGAACCAACACGAATCGGACGTCCGGGCGCAATTTCGTACCCGTCCAAGCTGAGCGAAGCCTTTCCCGCGTCATTGACGTCGAGAAATTCAACGATAGCTCCCTGGTGGTCCGGGCGGAGGACTATCTTGACGAGAGCACCGTAGGGGGCTACTAACTCGCGAATGCGTGCGTCGTTTACGGTGTCGGGAATGTTCATGAGGCCGAGTGTACGGAGCCTTTTATCGCCGCTAGGAAGGTCTGCCGCAGCAGAGGATGATGGTGATGCAGCGCCAAGGCCGTTGGCTTCTAAAGAGGGAGACTTGGAGCGGTTGACGCGGGATATTATTGTCGTCGCTTGCCGTTTGGCTGCTGTAGGCGTAGAGAGGTGGACGTGAATCGGGCGACCGCGGAATTCCTGCTCATTCACAGCGAGGGCAGCCTCAGCCAATTCCTAGAATCCGTTAGTCGAATTATTTTCACGCATTAACTGAGTAATAGAAACAAACCTTGGTCTTGAAAACCACAAACCCAAACCCCTTACTACCTCCGTTTGCCTTTGTAGGAATCCTTGCCGTCTCAACCTCACCATACTTGGCGAACAGCTCCCTCAAATCATCCTCCTTTACCTTCCAATCAAGATTCGAAACGTGGATTTCGCGACCCTCCTCCATCGGCCCGGTCCTATCCTGCCGCTTTGTAGGATCCGATATTTTCACGACCAGCGGCAAATTCGATCCGACCTGCTTATCGTTCAGCTCCGTCGCTGCATGAGCGGCACTGGACGTCTGGAACTGGACGTAGCAAAAGCGTCTATGCGTGTTGTACTTGAGTGACGGGAATCTGATGTCGACGATTTCACCATACTACAAAAATATGTTAGTGACTAATTATGCCATGTCTAGAGGTAAAGATGCATCATTTACCGGAGTAAAAAGATCGCGAACATACGCTTCATCAGCAGTGGGCGGGAAGTTGGCGACGAACAAGGTTGTATCCGTTCCGAGTTGGACGGAAATTGTTTGACCTTCAAGAGTCTTCTGATCACGCGTCTGTGCGAACAAAGCATCCTCCCTCGCGTCGAACTCGACGATCGCACTAGGATAATCGCCTTTTTGAGTGAGGAGTTTCAATGAATTGATTTTGCCGCACTAGTCAAGTTAGAAGAAGTCACGCAGAGCACAGAAAGGGGGTAGAACTTACATCTCTGAAGAACTGCCGTATCCTAGTCTCAGTAACTCCAGATGGCAAATTCTTGACAACGATAGTAGAGTTTTCGCGATCTCGTTTCGGGACAGATGTCTCGACATCCTCCGCCTTTGGCTTTTTACTCGCAGACCCATTCACATCCACTTCTTCAACGGTGCGTTTCCGTTTGCCGCCCTGCGGTGTCGTTTCATTCTCAGCGGTAGGAACTGGTCCTGGAGCTGCTGCCATCGTGGCATCAACTACAGGAGCTGCTGGTTGTTGTGCCGCAGCCAGCAATGCCTCCTCCTGCCGTCTTTTCGCAACTACCTTCATCGCCTTTTTCACCGCAACGACTGCTATTTGCAGCTCTTCGGCATCCTCGTAGTGCTCGCAATGGTCAATATATGTAGACATGACCTTTTCTGGCCAGTCCAAATCCGTTCTTTGGAGAGCCTGTTTCAGCACCGCTGTAGCAAGGCTCGGGTTCGGAGTTCTTCTAGATGCACTAGCACTGCCATCCGACTGGGTAAATTTGCTCCAGCATAGCAGTTCCCACGTATAATACATCATCCAGAAATCGTAGCTGTGCCCATGTCGAGCAACTAGACCTTTAAAGGTCTCCCGAGCGCTATCCCAGCTACCGCTTTCGCTAAGGTACCGAATATAAATTCGCTCCAGCCGGAAAAGAGGGTCGTTGGGCACAGCTCTATTGTCCTTTTCGCCCAGTTCCTGGATACTCTCAATCGCGGACCGGATTCCAACTTCGGCAACATCCAGATCCTCGTCTGTCGAGTCGGGCTGGAAAGCGCGTCGACGTAAATAACTGCACCACGTAGTATGCACCTTGATCACTTCATCGATACCACCAGTGTCAAGCAGACCAGTCCGCGTCGCCTTGTGTTTGATGTCGGCAATCCGAGTAAAGGAACGGCCAACCCGCTCTGCGCTGAGGATATGCTGTGACCAAAGAGACCCAGACCAGGGGCAATGCCGAGTAGCGCGCTCCAGCGACGGAAGGGTTGGATAGTACGGATCACGTGGGCCTCCCTTCATAGATGCGTCGACAATAAACATGATATAATCTTCCCAAAATCCAACATCAGTAGGGAAGCGCAGGACGGCACGTTGGTACAAAGCGCAAACGAGGTCGAAGCTAAATTGGCCCGATCGACGGCTTTGCCCCAGCTCTGACTCAATGTATGCAACAAACAAACTCCATTCGGTAGCGGTGTCTCCAGCTTCCGCCGCACGTCGAAGCTCGGCTTCGCGCACTTCGCGGGCACCCCACAAAGATTTGGCATGCGCGGCTCTCTTTGTCATATCAACCATGGTCTCTTCGTAATGGCTGTTATCATAGGTGGAGATGAAATTGGAGAACATCTGAAAGGTTTGGTCCCAAGTCCTGTGAGGAATTTGAAGTCTATTGACGAACACGTCCTTCAACTTTCCGAGAGTCTCCCGTGTCGGCTGCTTTGCCGCATCCTGCATCATTATTTCCAGATATCGGTCCCAAACAACGTTACTGTCGTTTATTCTCCAGTTGGTAGCCTCTGCGCCATTCGTCCAGACGTCTACAACCGACTGCCAGGTGAAAGCATTCTGAGCCAACAGTCTATCATCTTCAGGCCAGTGACGAGTGCTCTCTCCACTCTGGGAAGCGGTGTTGTAGAGATATACCATCCATTCGCCATATATACTCCATAGTTTAGTGCTGCCATATTCTTCATCGACGGACCGTCGACATAGCTCCATCACGCCGATTTGTTCGTCCACTGTCCGTGCCAGCACGCTCTCGTCCTGTATCCACTCAGCCCACAGGTCTTCTCCGATAGCAAAGAGGCTGTCCAGTTCTTCTCGCGCGGCACGCAAGTCTTGAAGGACGTCATATGTACGGGGGTCTCCGCGAGACTCGGGCGACGAAGGCGGATAGACGTGCTCGACAAACCCCTGATGTAGTAGTCGGATAAATTTAACACGCGACTCGTAGGCATGGCGGTTCTGTTGAATCTCGACGTAGAGCTCAGCTGCCATCTGCTGCATTTCCGGGGATAGCGAGGAGCTTGAGAAATCCTTTCTGCTGGCCTCCCTCAGCCCTTCTGATACATCGTAATGCGGTCGAGGAGTAGTGTGATTGCGCGGGATAGGGTTGACCGTAGGGTTGAGGGTGGACGGGGACATTTGACTCTCATGGATTTCCGCGCCGGTATTCCTCCTCATTGGTGGGTTTGAGCGATGGGGCTGGGGACGCTGCATGGAGGCCAAATCGGCCAAGGCATCTATTCCAGGAGTCGAGGTTTGTCTGGTGGGCTGCAGTTCACTGGAAGGAGGAGTTCCAGAGTTACTATTTGGTGCTGGGGCCATGCCTGAGCTAATATCTTGAGGGGATGGATCGCGAAGTTGAGGATTGCTAAGCACTTGGTGCACCAAAGGCGACGAAGTCATGCCAGTCCTGGTTGAATTCGGCCGGGGTTTGTGGAAGCTCTGGTGGGGAGAGGCAGAGGACGCCGAGACAGACGTAGGCGTAGGCGCGGAGGTTGAAGCGGAAGCCGAACCGGGAGCAGGAGACGACTTGCCCGAGGGCGAGTCCTGCGGCGACAAAAGGGAAACAATATCCATCCTCCTATCCATCGGCAAGGAGCAGTTATTATAGAAGAGGGGGGGATGAACTATTGAGGAGAAAAAGCAGAGATAGAGTGAGGAGGATGAAGTGAGCAGTGATTTGAGTCGCAAGGACAAGGAACTAGCTAGCTAAACAGCTTGACCACCTCCACCAACAAAACCATGAGACCGCAAGAGGATGAAGACAATTGCGACAGCTGTGTGACAGTAGACGGGAAGCCAGGGGAGGGCGGACTTGCGAAGAGGGGTAAATAGTCTGGGGATAGATAGGTGATGTTTTGGATGGATCGAATCAAGCAGGGCAACAGGCGATATCGGAAGTGTTGTCCAGTTCCATTCCTTCGTGGATGTTTTTCCCTTTTCTTCAAACTCTTGCGCTGACCAGGGAGATGTCGAAGAAGAAGAAAGAAAAAAGAAAAAAGAAACCGTTCAATCACTTTCCTTTTTCCCTGGGATATAGTGACCCTCCTTGCAACCAACCTGTAACGTGACGCGTACGGTGGTGGTGGTGGTGGAGTAGACGAGGCGACGGCAGGATGGAGAAGAAAAGAAGAGTACTGGTGATACAACAAGAGGCGTTGAAGTAAGCTAGGGCTGGCTGGCTTACTGGCGAGCGAGAGAGGACTGACGGTTAGTAGGTTAGTGGGCGTGGAGAGATGGGGTGGTAGGGGTGGCCTTGGGGGGGTTGGTTGGTTGGTGCGATCGAAGAGAGATGGAGGATGGAGTGAGCAGAGGTGTGACGAATGGGGACGGGGATGGCGAAGGGGAAGGGGTAAGAGGAGAGGGATGAGGGAGTGGGATGGGATAGAGGGTAGAAGAGAGGTGAGGTGAGGAGAGGAGAGGAGAGGTTGAAGAGATGAGGTTGGAGAAGGTGAGGATGAGGATGAGGACTGTTGAAGACTGGCGATGATGCGGGAAGTGGGCGTATGCGGCTGCTGCGGTGGAAAAAAGAAAACACGCGGTGGGCACTCTGCTTACCTAACACCGCCCAGGTACCTCGCCCGCGCAGTTTGTATGGCCCGGTACTTGGCCGTGCGCCGGTGGGGCGTGGGACTGGCCTGGCCGACCTCTTACATCAACATCAACATCAATAGAATCAGCAATGTACATTATGTATGAAATCGTAGTTATGAAGATACTATTTTATTACTACACTATAACTTCTCTCTCTATGCATTATTCTTCGCTGCCAGATCCGTCACACTGGTAAGTTGTAACTAACTAACCTCCTCCATGAACCATGACGCAGGGTTATACGGTGGAATATATGAATATATGGGTTATGGAATAACATGAAACAAAGAGACCCAGCCAACGCAGCTCTGCTGGTGGATATCTATTGTCTGGCTCCGTTTTATCTTGCTTTTTTCTTCTTTTCTTTCCTTCTGCTTTTCGTCTCTTTTTCTGAACCATCTGACCTTTAATACACCCCTGTTCCATCGTGGGATTCCAGACCCCGTCGTTTCCCTCGGCTAATAATAATTATTAACATAGGTTCTGCTAAACTTATATCACCTGCACGGAATGACATCAGTGTTCCTCTCTGCAAGCATATTGTTGATAATAATACATTATATTCTTGAAACACAATGTCAACAAAGAGGGCAATATATCAAAAAGCAAAATTCCCTCTAATAATAAAAAAGAAAAGGCAAAGTCTAGTGAAGATCCTCTACATTTATAACATTTATATATATGCTTACGATTCCATAGCGAAAGCGGGAGAAAAAAAGGAAATCATATCATACATCTTTATCTAACGAAGAGTTCTTAGCATCTAGCTCAGACTCATTTTATCTATATTTGTCTGAACTGAAATGAGGATGGAGAAGAACATGGCAGCAAAACAATCAATTAATCAACATGACTTTCTCAAAAAATAAAAGATAAAAAGGTACAGAATCTGGGTATTCTTTAGCAGTCTACAATTCTAGTCCCACGGCTCAACATACATTAACTAACGCCTTCACTCATAATTAAAAAGAAAAAGGGCCGTGACATATAACTCTATCGTATCAAACCGTAGCTGCCATCGCTGTATTTGCAGCGAGTTCGGATATTGAGCATCGAATCGTCGCTAAAAGGTTAGGAACCCGGAGATTAGAACCTTATAACCACAGAATGGCATCTGAGAAGTTCATTAAATCATATTCTCAGTAGAATGGGCAAGAGAGGCGTGGTTTATGCGATGAGGTGCAGCAAACATTGTCAAGCTCATTCCAATCGAAACTTTCTTACCGGAATAGATGTGTACAAGGCCTGCACTTCGGCAAAGTGTGTGACAGGCTAGCAAAGTTCAAAGCCAGTGTTATTCCCAATGAGAAGTGGCATAGCCAACGTCCTGCTCAAAGTCTGTGAAGATCAAGCCTATCTGCTTTCTGAAGGGATCAAATTCGAAGAAGATAAAGGATGGGAGTTTGATATACAGAGTTCTCTTGCGGATACGAGAAGAGAAGGCTCTACTATTCAAAAAGTACGATATTTTATACATGAATATATGCGAAGGAAGAAGACCGAGACGCATCACTGGCTGCGAGTTCCCAGCAGCATGTCTATTGGAGAAGAGATAGGCATTATTGTATGTTTGAGAATACATTTTGAAGTCTGTTCGGGGATTCGGCGGTTGATAAAGGGGAAGGCAGCTGCTGACATAAGACGAGCAGCGCCTTATTAGTTACCCTTTTTCCGCATCTCCTCTCCTCTCCTTCGCCGTCTCATTATCGTCAACAAGAAAATAATTCTACTGTAGTGTTCAACCACTATTCAAGATGCGAAAGTTGATTCTTCTTGGAATATTCGGGTGAGCAATTTGGCCGCTTTGAGCGGCTAAGCCCCCGCTAGTTATCAGACTACGGTAACCAGCTGGTTATCCTGGCCACTAACAATGATCGAACTTAAGAAACATGCCTGAATTGTTCTGGTGCCTGGTGATCTACCCTGAGAAGTAGAAGAAAAGCCCGCTTCTCCGCCTCGTATCTGTGTCGCTCGCGTATTTCGTGGATCCGTTGGTGACACACTTTGAACTGATATATATCTCCGTTACCCTCCTCACCACGCAGCGACATATGCAGTAGATACCCCAAGCTATCAGCTGCCATCACCTAGAAAACTACTCAAAGAGCCAACAGCCCTTAATTGAAACAGAAACAATGCTGCTCGGCGACCTCCCCCCCGACCTCCTAATCTCCATCGCCGAACACCTCCCCTCCAAACGAGACATCAACGCCCTCTCCCGCACCGCCCGCGACCTCCACGCCATCCTAACCCGTCACCTCTACCGCCACAACATCCGCCACGGAAAGCACTCGGGTCTCTGGTGGGCCGTGCGCAAGGGCCGCAGAAGCACAATCCAACGCTTCCTCTCCGCCGGCGCGACCCTCTCCACCATCCGCTCCTCCAACGGCGGCAGCCTCCTCCACGCCATCCCGCAACGCTACCGCAATAACGCTCGCGACGCCCATCTCGCCGACTACGCCGCCGTCGCCCACCTTCTCGCCGCCAACGGCGTCGACGTGAACGCCAAAGACTCCACGGGCTGCACCGCGCTGATCTTCGGCGCCTTGACGGGGGACGAAGTCTCCTGCTGGCCCTTGCTGGAGTGCGGCGCGGACGCCCACGCCCGCGACCCCACCGGGTATGACGCGACAGTACTCCACGTCGCAGCACGCGGTCGCGCCCCCGTCCCGCTAATCCGCCATGTCGTCGACGAGTGTGGCCTGGACATCCATGCGCGCGACACCAAGGGCCAGACGCCAGTGCACTACGCCGCCCGCGGCGGGGCCGCAGATGTGATCCGCTTCCTTGCGGAGCGGGGCGTGGACGTGAACGCACTTGACGTGGAGGGTAGCGCGCCCATCCACCGGCTGGTGGAGGGGGTCGGCCGCAATTCTCTGCCGGTGTTCCGGGCGCTGGTTGAGCATGGCGCGGATGTGAACTTGCGGGATGCGGCGGGGGAAACGGTGCTGCATATTGGAGCGCGCAGGCGCGCGGTGCACAAGGTGATTGAGTACCTGATTGACCAGGGCGGGGCGGATGTGCATGCGACGACGCCGCGGACGTTGTATACGCCCGCACACTTGGCAGCGTTGGCGGACTATACAGTGCTAGCAGAGTATTTTGTGAGTCGCGGGGCGGATATCAATGCGAGGGACGTGAAGGGGAAGACGATACTGAGGTATGTGGTTGATCGGGAACGGTTGGATTGGGTGGAGGAATTGGTGGAGATGGGGGCGGATTTATTTGATGTGGATGAGGAGGGAGTTAGTGTTTATTCGCTGCTTAAGGAGAATGGGGAGTTGGAGTATCTGCCTGAACGTTTTCGGGCATTGGAGGAGAGTAATAGAGAGGCAACTGAGGATGAAGCTTGATTCCATTTTTCTGCCCATTTTGCAACGGAAGAGAAGGCCTTTCCGTGTCAACGGGAGTGAACGTCAGTATGGGGGATAGAGCTTTTGAAGGGGGAGAAATAAAGCCAGCGGGTTGTTGCTGTTCCCTGGCACTGGCTTTCAGCGGCAGCCCTATACAACTTTCAAGACGTGATAGGGGAAACCACGCATTTGTTGACGGAAATTATGGGCAAACACCGTGTAGCACTTGGCTATATCCTGCCGTGCCCTGGTTTTACATACTAAACGACGAGGTATAACTGCTACACTATATCTCCGCCATACATGATAATAAAATGACACACTACCCTACCCGACCATTATCCCACTCCACTTTCCTACACAGGAGATCGCAAATCTCCAAACATTTACACCTCAATCAAACACCTATCCCCCTTTGGCCCCATTAGAAAGAACACTTTCTCCTTCATATCCGCATCCCCCATCCCTTCCTTTGCAGACACCCTCGCCTTGGGAAAGCAAGGAAGAAGCGGGCGGTGGCAAGGCGAAGCTCCATGCGGGCGAGGTGCAAGCCAAGACAGCCTGATTGTGCGATAAAAGATGTGTCAGTGAATGGTGCGCCAATTTAGGGCAGGAAATAAAGAAGGAATATACGCAACTCCTCGAACCAGCACCGAACGCCATCACTGCGTCAGCCATATTCTTTGTTGGAAACTGCCAGCGGGACGGGTCGAAGCTGTTGTTTTCTCAATATATCACATCAGCAACAATCGAAGTTTATATAGGGAAAAATAAATGGACCGATTGGGGGGGGGGGGGGGGG